>JAVTVY010020174.1:0-75241 GCA_036873755.1 Hanleya hanleyi
ACGACGTTGATTGGTGTTACTCTGTGATACTGGTCAATGATACTGGTCAGGCAGATGATTACACACAGGCAGTGATCAGGGCGGTCCGTTATGCAGGCGGGCAGGAAAATCGGTGAGGCAGGCAGACAGGTCAGGTAAGTCAGATTGAAATACACCCCTTTCCCTAAAAATGGACTCCTTTTATAGCCAATTGACCTCATTTGCATATTTTCAGTAACCACAGGCCGCCATTTTGAAACACACCACCCATAACACACACAAACAAGCCGCCATCTTGAAAACGACCACCCCTAACACACACAAACAAGCCGCCATCTTGAAACACATATGCAAATGAGGGCTGGGGATCGGGAAAGTGACATGCTGGGGATCGGGAAAGTGAAATTGGCCGCCATCTTGAATCCGACCACCCCCACCATACAAAAACAAGCCACCATCTTGAAACACATATGCAAATGAGGGCTGGGGAAAACCCATTACACACACAAACAAGCCGCCATCTTGAAACCGACCACCCCTAACACACACAAACAAGCCGCCATCTTGAAACACATATGCAAATGAGGGCTGGGGAAAACCCATAACACACACAAACAAGCCGCCATCTTGAATACGACCACCCCTAACATACAAAAACAAGCCGCCATCTTGAATACGACCACCCCTAACATACAAAAACAAGCCACCATCTTGAAAACGACCACCCCTAACATACAAAAACAAGCCGCCATCTTGAAACACACCACCCCTAACATACAAAAACAAGCCGCCATCTTGAATAAACACAATGAACCCAATGACCTCATTTGCATAAAAAACGCATTTAAGCCGCCATCTTGAATACGACCACCCCTACCATACAAAAACAAGCCGCCATCTTGAATACGACCACCCCTAACATACAAAAACAAGCCGCCATCTTGAAACCGACCACCCCTAACATACAAAAACAAGCCGCCATTTTGAAACACACCACCCCTAACATACAAAAACAAGCCGCCATCTTGAATAAACACAATGAACCCAATGACCTCATTTGCATAAAACTCATTTGCATACACTCACGCATGCGCACACACACACTCACAACCCAAAAATAAATTCTGCGCATGCGCAGTTGAGAGCTAAAGGTAGCAGATACTCCCTACCTACTACTCCCCACTCTCTTAGTCGAGACGACCATCCAAATTATCTCCCCTCACTGTGACGGTGGCCACCCTCTGTTGACTGATGTTCATTTCACTGTACGTTAATCGTTTGACTGTCCATGTTCGTTTGACTGTACGTTAATCGTTTGACTGTCTGATGTTTGTTTGACTGTACGTTAATCGTTTGACTGTCTCATGTTCGTTTGACTGTACGTTAATCGTCTGTCAAATGAGCGTTAATTGTTTGGTAAACGAACGTTAATTGTTTGCCTGTCCGTTGTTCGTTTGTCAAATGAACGTTAATCGTTTGACTCAAGCTTACTTGTTTCACTGTTGTATTTTTGGCGGTGTTTGCCTTCCATACTCAACTCTGAGGCTGGAATTTAAAGTATGATATGGGCTCGTGCTGCCAAACTAGCTGTAATTTGGGTTAATATTATGCAATTGTGCGACCTACATATCGGCCTCAATATCCTGCTATTGACCGAGTGCACCGAGACTCCGACAGCACAATCAGTCATTCTATAGGTCATTCAATAGCCACGGCCTCGGTGACAACAGCCTTCCAGTCTAATATTCATTCAAGGTGGTCGTTGAACAGGATTTTGGGAATAGGATGGAAGGTAATTATAACTGTACATTACATTTAGAACCATAGATTCGGGTCGTACATATCCATACCGCATAGGTATCGTTTCCGACATCCGAAGACGATATATTTAACTTCTGAATCTCGGTAACATTACATTCGCCCGCGGACATGCAAACATTCAGTCCGTCAGCAGGTCTACGGACTCGCCAAGCTTTCGCAGAAAAGCTTTTCTATATGGGAGATCGAAGTAGTGTATAAAGGGCATTTAAACCCTAAAAATGGCGGCCTTCACGATGACCGTTCCGGTTATGACATTTCAATCTCCCACACAATACTTAATAACATGGTTCGCAGGCGTCAAAGATCACTTCCAGTCACGCGACCGGAACCGGTCATAATGGGGGCCGCCATTTTTCCGTGTATGAACACTCTTCTAACACGTCAGTAGTAGGAAGAACCCTTATTCCTTACCATTTTTGTGGCTCAAAAAGTGAGGCTGATCGCGGAGTGACGTCACATCCGATCGAAGATCACATCCGGGTCAAAGGTCAAAGGTCACTTCCGGTGACGTCCGGTCACGTGAGCAAGAATGATCTCCCCTACATAGAAGACCCCAGTGACTTCCAATGTTAATCTATACGGAGTGGACACCCTAATGAGAAACTCACACATGATCATTTGCGGTATGGAGTGTGGGATCTTGTTTTTTACCCCTCGGCCAAATTTGGCCGAAGGGTATTGTCGTCCTCATGTACGTCCGTCTGTCCGTCTGTCCGTCACAACTTTCTCGTTATCGTGATATCTTTAGAACGACTTACCCTAGGCACACCAAACTTGCAGTGCACATCCATATGCTCGTGACCCAGAACCCTATTGAATCTGGACCTGATTGGTTGGAAACTGGCGGCCATTTATGCGAAACCATCACAGCTTTCTCGTTACCAAGATATCTTTAGAACAACTTACCCTAGGCACACCAAACTTGCAGTGCATATCCATATGCTCGTGACCCTGAACCCTATTGAATCTGGACCTGATTCGTTGGAAACTGTGGCGGCCATCTTTAATTTATGCGAAACCATTAATCTTGTGTATCTCGGGTACCATTTTCCTGTTCAGTGTGAAACTTGGTATAGATCATCGATGCACCAAGAAACTTCAAAGGAATGACCAAACCGTTTTCCCCGATTCGGAAACCTTGGTGGCCATCTTTCATTTATGCAAAATCTTTAATGATGTATATCTCTGATACCATTTAAGTGTTCTATACGAAACTTGGTATACAGCTTCGATGTATCAAGAGACTTGCAATGAATGACCTCAGTTCCTCTGAGTGGCGGGAAGGATGGGCGGCCATCTTTAATTTTTGCAAAATCATTAATGATCGAGCTCTATCTCTGATACCGTTCAAGTGCTCGATGTAAAATTTGGTATACATCATCGATGCATCAAGACTTACGATAAACGACAGTTCTGGTTTCTCTGATTGGGCAGAAACCTTGACGGCCATCTTTAATTTATGCAAAATCTTTAATGATATATATCTCTGATACCATTTAAGTGTTCTATACGAAACTTCGTATACAGCATCGATGTATCAAAAGACTTGCAGTGAATAACAACATCAGTCCGTGTGAGTGGTGGGAAGGATGGGCGATCGTCTTTAATTTATGCAAATTCATTAATGATTTCTATGTTTGATACAGTTCATGCGCTCGATGTGAAATTTGGTATACATCATCGATGCATCGAGAGACTTATGTAATGAATACCTGTTTCTCTGATTGGACAGAAACCTTAGGGGCCATTTCTAATTGCAAATTTTTTGATAATCTGTAAATTTGTCACTTGACTGCTTGGTGTTCCTGACATCTTGATTCAAATTGATTACAATTGATTACAAATCGGCGCACAGAGCCGAGGGGTTTTCAGATGCGCAGTTTCGTATTTCGTCTCACTACGTAGAACACGATGTGAGGTGTCGTGAAGCCATTGGTTGGAATTTTTAAAAAAAGTGACTGTGCGCATGCGCGCTGGGCAGGCAGATCGCGGTGGACTTTTTGGGGTCTAGGTGGGCCCATATTGGTCCGATTGGGTCGAGTGAGTTGTCATAGTGAAGCACTCGTGAGGGAGCATCCGACTGAATGGTTGTGGCGTGGAACTGACGTAATTCCGCGCATGCGCAGTAAAAAAGGGGCATGGAAATGGACGTTGTGTGGTCGTGGTGGACCCATAGTGGTCCGATGGGGTTGTATTAGGTGTCATCGTGAAGCTCTCGTGGGGGACCATCCGACTGGACTAGTGTGTCATCCGTTTTCAACATTCTGCGCATGCACGGACGACAGGGAATTGTGGGAAAAGGGCATGGGAAGGGACGATTTGGGGTCTAGATGGATCCCTAGTGGTCTGATTGGATCGCGGGTGGTATCAATGTGAAGCACTCGTGGGGGACCGTCCAACTGGATAGATGTGGGGTGGAAATAGTGTCTATCTGTGCATGCACAGTAGAAAAAGTGTATTGGAATGGACGTTTTGGGGTTGAGATGGACCCATAGTGGTCCGATTGGTCCGTATGAGGTCTTATACTAAGTTGGGGTAGCGTCGGATTGGACTGGTGTCTAGTCCGGTTTTATCATTCTGCGCATGCGCAGTCTGGCCGTAGTATAGAAAGCAGCAATTTTGGGTGGTGCGAAGGAAGATGTTTGGGGTAGAGAGGGACCATCCGTGGTCCAAATGCGTCGTGAGGTGTCATCTTGTAGCTCTCGGGATGTAGACAACGACTGGAGAGATGTCCATGTCATCTGTGAAGTCATTGGTGACGTCATCAGTAGGGGTATTAGCCAAAGTGGGCAGTTTGGGGGTGTGAAGGAAGGTGTGAGGTGTCATCTTGTAGCAACGCTTGTCAACGCCAAGCTTAACGCTTCAACGCCCTGGTGAATTTGCCCTGAAGCTCTGATTTTCTAGATATTGCATGGAATTGACACTAATTCATCGAAATGCGGTGACGCCCGTCAACGCCTGTCGTTACGTCTTAACGCCCTAGCATAAGGCCTTGAGGCCATGATGTAGATAGGTGAGAGAACAACAACGACAACAATGCTGACAATCCAACGCACACACACGCACACGCACGCACACACACGCGCGAAACTCGTGTACAAAATCTTGCACTACCTTTTCGAGAGAGAAATAAGTCTGGATGGTTTTAAGAATTTCGTAACGAATATTCTCGCTTTGGAGAATGTTTATTTTATGAAATTGTTTATATTGCGATACTCTACATTACTGTATTGAACTTTTCACTGATCATATAGTTACTTGACTCATTCGAGTCTACTTCAACTGAGGAAACATTCGTAACTGTAATCGAGACAGAGGGGTAGTTTTCGGCAGTGAAAACTAAAAATGCAGGTCAATTGTGATATTTTCCACCCTAAATTCTGGTATGTTGCACCTCTAATTCTGTTATTTTCCTCCTCGAATTTAAATATTTTCCTTCACTAATTTTGGTATTTTCTGCCCAATAATTAAGGTATTTTCCACCCCTAATTAAGGTATTTTCCCCATCTCCTGTGATAAATGGTCATAAATATCACTCTGGACACCGTGACGGAGATATTTCTATACTACACGTTCATGTAAGGGTCATATCATATAAACATATTCACGCAGTTCAATACAGTTTTTTTCCTGGTATAATAACAGGCAAATCTCTGGCGGGGCAGGTTGCCGTAGTAACTGGAGCATCAGCTGGGATCGGGGCTGCTACCGCCATAACGTTGGCCAAGGCTGGAGCTCGAGTTGCCCTGGGAGCCAGGCGGTTAGAACAACTGGAAGAAGTGAAACAGACAATAGAGAAGAATGGAGGAGAAGCTGTATGTGTCAAAACTGATGTTGCTAATAGAGAACAGGTATTGTTTATAACCTAATCAGAAATTTGCACTTTCAGTATTTGCGCGGGTCGCCACTCCACTCGGGGAAATGTGCCTCTCCAATTTTGGAGGTAAAACAGGTCGTTTTTCTTGACGAAAAGAGAGAACAAAGATGGGCCTGTCTGTGCACTGACACGTGACTTCAGTTGTGGGTCGTACAAATCCACTTTGCACTTTCTATTAAGTTCTATTTTTTTTGCTTATTCTAAGCACTATGACATGACACTTTCTTTGAATACTGGGAAAATGTAGTACATGTATAAAATTATCACCTGGGTAAAAAGACCGGGCAAAGTGATTTGTACGAGCCACAGCAGAAGTCACGGAACGATGCACAGACAGGATCGTCTTTGTTCTCTCTAGTGGTGACCCTTGGAAATACCTTTTGTGCAATTTCGGATTGCCCTCTACCAGTCTACCTTCAGTCTGACAAGTTAAGTAATGGAGTGAAGCCGGGGGAAGGGGGGTTGGGGGGGGGGCTAGGTTAATAGACTGGCCAAACATACCATACACAAATCATATTTTTTATATCGCAATACTAAAATAAAACATTTTAATTGTATTTTCATATTCACCTTTCCATCCTATCACCCCAAACATCCACTGTCAGATACAGGATACAAGGTCATATTCGGGAATTCTTCAAATTGTCCACATTGTATGTAATGCACAGACTTATTATTCTTTCCAACGCAGTGGAATGCACTCTTTCGTGCTTGAAGCTTCGTTTTCTGCAAGTTTACTAGCAATACAACGTGCATATCCATCACAATTGATTAGATCATTGTCTTGTAATTATTAACAAGCCATCATTTTCGATACGAAGAGTATTTTTGTGGTGGATAAATTGCGGTGGATTGTGACGAAGCCACTTCCGGGTCAGATGTCATTTCCGGGTACAAAAAACTAGGATCTTCCCACAAAAAAATGCGGAAAAACGGACTTCACGCCCTATCAAATGGACCTAGGTGGGTTAACCCTGCTGGACCAAATGCGCCATGTAGTGTGACATATCGAAGCGCTCTCCGATAAGTGACTGTAACGTGACTGTTGGTTGGAAGCGAAACTAGGATTTCCCCCCACAAAAAATAAGTAAGGGAAATGGACTTTACAGGGCTAGAAAAAGCCGGAAAAACGGATGGATAATTTTCTCGAGCAGCAAAGTGTTGGGTGTGGGTATGTATTCTATCTGTCTCACGCTGTAGTGTACGATGAGAGGGGTTTCGGGGCCGTTGGTTGACTAGCTGGAAAGTCAAAATACGCATCTGCACTCGTCAAGAAGACGTATGATGACCGGGGTGTATATGTGGGGTTTAGTGAAAAGGCCCCCTACCAACACGGCTATTCAGTAGCCCATACGACGAGCATGTGACTCTCGAGAGTTAGAATACGACTCGAGTGATATCCACGTGACTGTGACTTTATTAGTAGCGGAGAAAGTGCTGATTCCTTCGGGTGCGCAACTGGGACATGCCCACCTACACCCCTATAAACTAACCCATCGGGACGACTGGTGAAAATTGGAGATGCATGTAGATGTATTGACATAAGTCAACTGCAAATTAGTTAAACGACAGTGACAACAAAACTTTCTACTCTCACAACAATTTCTGTTCACATCAATGCAGATTTCCCATGGATACTGTCGCATTGATTGACTAAACAGACAAACAAACACACTGGCTTTATATGCAGATTTATTATTTTTTTCGGCTCAACTGAAAAAAAACCGTTTTAACTTATGGTAACACCAATATTCTCAACTTAACTTTGAACTCGAATTTACCATCGCATTGATTCCAGCAGATTGTTATAATTGTTGTGAGGAGGATTTCGAAACCCATGGGCTCTTGCATAATGGATTTCTTGTAGAAACGACAGATCAATTCTTCCCTGGATATCTTCCCGTTAAAGAAACATTTGATTGGTCAATTCAAATTTTCAAACGAAAATCTAACATTTTCATTGGTTTGTTAAGAAAGTTAGAAGAAAATTGAAAGTTGCATCGAGAAATTTCCCAAGTAGCTGTATTGTTGCATTGTTCACATCAGATTGAAGATGTAGGTTATAAGTCCGATGGTTGTTCACAGGAGCTTGAATTTGATTCAAGATTTTTTTTCTTCAATTTTCGTCACATAATATTCAAATATAGTTTTCTTATTCAGACAACAATTGTTCAATATGCCATTAGTAATACCCTGGAAGGGCTCACAAACTTATGTACCAAACAGATGCTTTGATTCTGGGCGCGGTTTTCCTCCAGTTGAACTGTATCGGTCCTATCGAATTTCACTTCGGCTAACTCTACGTGGCGAGATAGGTACAAGAACGTCGGGTTAAACGTCCAATGCTGACCTACTTTTGTACTAACAAATATTTCAAAAATACATACAGTAAAGGAGGGGTATCTGTCTCGCCCCGCTCTCACCCATCCACCGCTCACCTCCTAGTATTGGATCAAAGCTAATTACGCCCTCGTATGCCGTTATATGTAACAAACCTGATGTTCAACAGAACACCGTCGTCCACAATTGGCAAACAGGCGTATCTTAACAGTCGACTGGGCCAGAAGTAACCATGACTTGTTTCCTTCATAGCTCGTAATATGCTAATGCTTTATAAATGCATTTGTCTTCTCACACATCACCCTATAGTGACGACTGGCAGCTGGAAAACACGTTTCAGAGCATATTTTGATGAATAATTCACTCCTTCATCGAACCGAAAATGTTAGTACGTTTGAGTATGTATAGAAAACGTGCCATGGAGTCCAAGCAAAGGATTGAATAGAGAAAATTGTGCATAGAAATTGAATGGCCGAAGAGGGTAGATCTCACAGTCTGCTTTTGCGTGGTCAAATTTCAACCATATTTGGGGGAAATACCAAATTTCACTTTCCACTCTACCTCGAGAACCAAAGTCACAGCCGAGACTAAATTTCACTGACATAATATTCATGTTGCAGACAGTATGTATGCCAAAATACAGGAAAATCCGACGAGTAGTTTTTATAATATTACACAGAATCACTTCTCCAAATGTGTTGTATGAGCCTTTTTTGATTGGCCAATGGCAGCCATTTTTTTCTACAAAGCAACTTCTTGTGAACTATTTTGATAAACACACGCCCGCTCCTGCCCACCTGGCTCTCCCTTACTCTCTCACCGTGCCTACTCGTCCCATATGAAACGTGATAGTGCCGTGTCGTTTTCCGAACAACTTGCAGTTGTGTCAACACTCTATTATTTGTTTTTAGAATTATTAAACTCTTGGAATCGAGCCAATTTTTCTTTACCCCCGACTCATTCACTTCAGTTATAATATTATCAGGGTAGACTGTAGATATAATATTATCAGAGCAGTCAACAGAGGAGTGAGGGGACTTACTGCTCTGATAATATTATCGTTGGAGTCTATAAACTTACAATATCGTTGACTGCACAGATATTATTATCATTGCAGTCGAAGTAGTAGGGAGCGAGGATATCCGGTCTCATTTTCCAGGGAGATAACTCTTGGTTCCCTTTTTTCCAGGTTAAAGGTATAGGGGACGCCCCATCGCCTTTCACCTCTGGGGCGCCAGGGGGCGCCACCAGCTCAAGGTCACGTGGAGGTCAAAAGTAGTTCCGGCAACCTGTAACCTTTGTATTCCTCCGCGGACAGAAAGTAGTCCCATGTCAACCAAGTGACTTCCAATGTTAATGTATACGGGGAATGCCTGAAAAGAGTATGGGAATAGACGTTTTGTGACTGGGGTGGGTCCCTAGTGGACCGAATGGGTCGAGTGAGGTATCAAAGTGAAGCGCTCCTCGAGGGCCATTCAGTCATGGGTGGGTGCATGTAAAATTAGGATTTTTTCTCGAAACTATAAAAAGCGGAACACGGACTTTACCCCTAAAATAGGGGAAAACCCCTATCAACCCTAGCCAAAAGGGCTAATATCGGTCCCCGGGCTTATTGGGGCCTGCCTATCCAGTCAATGGGGTGGGTGCATGTAAAATTAGGATTTTTCCCGAAACTATAAAAAGCGGAATACGGACTTTACCCCTAAAATAGGGGAAAACACCTATCAACCCTAGCCAAAAGGGCTAATATCGGTCCCCGGGCTTATCGGGGCCTGCCTATCAAGTCAATGGGGTAGGTGCATGTAAAATTAGGATTTTTTCCTGAAACTATAAAAAGCGGAACACGGACTTTACCCCTAAAATAGGGGAAAACCCCTATCAACCCTAGTCAAAAGGGCTAATATCGGTCCCCAGGCTTATTGGGACCTGCCTATCAAGTCAATGGGGTGGGTGCATGTAAAATTAGGATTTTTTCCCGAAACTATAAAAAGCGGAATACGGACTTTACCCCTACAATAGGGGTCTGTATTATACAATATAAGGGAAAATGCCTGTATGGGGTATGGGGATGGTCAATTTTTTGTCGTGGGCTTTACTATGGCTTGTGGGGTCTCGTTTTTCTCGTTTCGCCAAGAAAATGACAATGGGAAGGGTCCCGGAGCGAATCGGTGAAATTTTCGGGAAAAGTCACCGAGGTCTGTATATAGGCCTATAGGCTGGCTATAAGGGGGTACCTCCCTCCCCTCCCTTCCCCGTCGTGATATAGCTGAAAAAATGTTGAAAGTGACGTTAAACCCTATTCACTCACTCACTCACTCACTCACTATAAGGGGGTATAGGTTCAACCTGGGAAATTCACATACGTTCATTGTGATATGGGTTGCTTGGATTTGTTTTTCACGTCTCGTCATTTAGAACACGATGGGAAGGGTCCCGGAGCGAAACGGTGAAATTTTTGGAAAAAGCTCACCGACGCCTGGGTAGGCCCATAGGCTGGCTATGGGGATATAGGTCCATCCTGGGAAATTCACACACGTTCATTGTGATATGGATTGTGGGGTCTTGTTTTTCTCGTCTCGTCATTTAGAACACGATGGGAAGGGTTCCGGAGCGAAACAGTGAAATTTTTGGAAAAAGCTCACCGAGGCCTGGGTAGGCCCATAGGCTGGCTATGGGGTATAGGTCCAACCTGGGAAATTCACACACGTTCATCGTGATATGGGATGTTTGGTCTTGTTTTTCACGTCTCGTCATTTAGAACACGATGGGAGGGGTCCCGGAGCGAAGCGGTGAAATTTTTGGAAAAAGTTCACCGAGGC
This sequence comes from Hanleya hanleyi, assembly GCA_036873755.1. Classification (NCBI taxonomy): domain Eukaryota; kingdom Metazoa; phylum Mollusca; class Polyplacophora; order Lepidopleurida; family Hanleyidae; genus Hanleya; species Hanleya hanleyi. Next base: position 10,837 of record JAVTVY010020174.1, read on the forward strand.
CTGGGTAGGCCCATAGGCCTATACTGCATGGCTATGGAGGTATAGGTTCATACGGGGGGAACGTTTTGGGGTCTAGGTGAGCCCCTTATGATCCTATGGTGTCGTATGAGGTCTTATTTTGAAGCTCCCGTGGAGTTTGTAATGTATCGACTAATGGGTCATCCGTGTGCAATAGTCTGCGCATGCGCAGTCTGGCCGTAGTATAGAAAGCAGGCATGTTGGGGGGTATGTGGAGGGTGTGTTTGGGGTAGAGATGGACCACTATGGGTCCAAATGGGGTGTGGGAGGTGTCAAAGTGAAGCTTGTGTGGGGTAGAGTCAGAACGGCGTGTTTTTAAGTGCAAGTCGCGTCAATTTGCGCATGCGCAGTAGGGTGTAGTAAGTAAAGTGGCCACTTTGTTGGTGCGTGGAGGTGTGTTTGGGGTAGAGAGGGACCATCCTTGGTCCGATTGTGTCGTGGGAGGTGTTATCTTGTAGCTCTCGGGGTGTACATCCCTATTTGAGGGATGTTCACGTCATCTGTGACGTCATCAGTAGGAGTAGTAGCGAAAGTGGGCATTTTGGGGCAGTGAAGGAAGGTATTTGGTGTAGAGATGGACCATCCATATCTGTCACACATTATACCACATCTTTGTTGTGTTATACCACATTTGTCCTGCATTATACCATACATGTCCTGTATTATACCATACCTGTCCTATGTTATACAATATCTGTCCTGTATTATACCAAATCTGTCCTTTATTGTACCATATTTGTTCTCTATTATACCATATATGTCCTGTATTATACCAAATCTGCCCTGTATTATACAGTATCTGTCCTGTATTATACCAAATGTGTGCTGTATTATACCAAATCTGTGCTGTATTATACAATATCTGTCCTGTGTTATACCATATCTGTGCTGTATTATACAATATCTGTCCTGTATTATACAATATCTGTCCAGTATTCTGCAATATATGTTCTGTATTATACCATATATGTCCTGTATTATACCATATCTGCTCTGTATTATACAATATTTCCCCTCTATTATACCATATCTGTGCTGCATTATACCATATCTGTCCTGTATTGTACCATATATGTCCTGTATTATACCAAATCTGTGCTGTATTATACAATATTTGCCCTCTATTATACCATATCTGTGCTGTATTATACCACATCTGTCCTGAATTATACCATATCTGTGCTGTATTATGCAATATCTGTCCTGTGTTATACAATATCTGTCCTGTATTTGTACCAAATCTGTCCTGTTTTGTACCATATTTGTCCTGTATTAAACAATATATGTTCTGTATTATACCAAATCTGTGCTGTATTATACAGTATCTGTCCTGTATTATACCAAATCTGTGCAGTATTATACAATATATGTTCTGTATTATACCAAATCTGTCCTGTATTATACGGTATATGTCCTGTATTATACCAAATCTGTGCTGTATTATACCATATCTGTCCTGTATTGTACCGTATATGTCCTGTATTATACAATATATGTTCTGTATTGTACAATCGGATAGCCGTTGTCGTGAATAACAACAACTTCAGCAATGTTCATACGGTTTATTATCCCCAATGTTACATCATACCCAGGCTGGGGGAGCCGCCCTGGCCATGTTTGGTATGTTCACAGCAAAACAAATTGAAATATCAAACACCATGTTTTATTATTCAACGCACCGTCACATTAGGTACAAGTGTTTACTGAGCTCAAGTCAACGATCAGCATGTAGACATATAGAGTATGTACGGCATATTATGGTATTCATCAGTGCATGGGTGAAGCATTCAGCCGATGGGGTGGTCGGTCAGCTTGGTAACGAAAAACGTAACATTGGTCACCTTCTCCACTGCCCACTTGGTGTTGGGGCGTTGTTGTTGGGCCCATTCCAAGGGATCCACGGTGTCCAGTTTCTCCAGCATCGCCTCTAGCGACGCCCGGTTAATGATGGTAAACGGTTGGTCAAATACCCGGATGTTACTGCTCGGGTAAAAATATCGGGCTTGGTCTGTGTCCTTATGCTGCAGCACATAACCAAACGCCAGATTCAACTTGAAGGCCGTAGTTTGATCGTTGAAGATGGCTTCCACGTAGCTGCGTAGACGGGCGAGGTCGGTCAGTCGGAAATTGTAGATATCTTGAATAGGGCGATGACGGTAGAAACAGTGCCGGATCATGGGCCAATGGCGCCGATAGATGTCACTCACTGGATGGTCTTCGTGTAACAGATCGCTAGGAACATTTATGGGTTCGTCCACGAAGTGTACTTTGCTCTCCACGTCGTACAAAATCTGGCCCAAGGTCTTGTCGTCGGAATTTGACTGTTGAATTAGGGCGACATCATCATCGGCCCTCGTGCGATGGGTGGGAGTTCCCCCTGTTTCGATATTGATGCCCACGGGCTCTTCTACCTGCAAACGTGGCTGCGGAACAGGGTGTCGTGTGCGTTGGTGTCGCAGCAACTGACTGGTCAGTTTGAAAAGCCGACCACATTCTTCGCATGGACGCTTGGGTACTTCATGGCGTGCACGTGTGTGGCGCTGTAAATGATCCGGGCGCTGAAACGACAGTGTACATATCGTACAGCTATACCGGGCGGTTCCTTCGTGCTTGGTAGCCTTATGGCGGCGCAAGTCGTGCAGACGAGTGAATGATTTCGAGCACGTAGTACAAGTGAACATCTTGGTGGTTGACATAGTGTCTGGTGAAACGGCCAGGCCGCTTCCCTTTTATAGCACGCTAGCTGGTATCATGTTCGGGCACCTCCGTGTCTCTTCGGTGATCTCCGTGACATCTTCGGTGACCTCCGTGACTCTTCGGGCAAGCCCGATATTTTTACCCGAGCAGTAACATCCGGGTATTTGACCAACCGTTTACCATCATTAACCGGGCGTCGCTAGAGGCGATGCTGGAGAAACTGGACACCGTGGATCCCTTGGAATGGGCCCAACAACAACACCCCAACACGCAATGGGTCGTAGAGAGGGTGACCAATGCCACGTTTTTCGTTACCAAGCTGACCGACCGCCCCCATCGGCTGAATGCGTCACTCATGCACTGATGAATACCATAACATGCCGTACATACTCTATATGTCTACATGCTTATTGTTGACGGTACGGAGGTGACCGAAGACACACGGAGGTGACCGAAGATGTCACGGAGGTGACCGAAGACACACGGAGATCCATCCGGGGTTACACGGGAACAGTCGGGTAGTTACGGAGGTGATCGAGGAGCCACGGAGGTGACCGAAGATGTCACGGAGGTGCCCGAAGAGACACGGAGGTTACCGAAGATGTCACGGCTCGGCCCTCGACTTGGGGATAGTTGAACTGAGTGTGCTAAAAATAGATCACCACCTAGCGTGCTATAAAAGGGAAGCAGCCTGGCCGTTTCATCAGACACTCTGTCAACCACCAAGATGTTCACTTGCACAACTTTGCAGAAGCAGTTTACTCGTCTGCACGACTTGCACCGCCACGAAGCCTCCACCCACAACGATGCACGGTATACTTGTATAACCTGCGCACGGTCATTTAATCGGAAGGATCATTTACTGCGCCACGAACGCTCATTCCACGAGGGCGCGACGGAACACTGTAAGGATTGTGGTCAATTCTTCAAACGACGCAGTCAGTTAAGACGCCATCAGCGTTTGATTCATGCCCCGTCTCTACGGTTTGGGCGACAACTTTCCACTGAAGAGGAGCCGCGGAAGGTCAGACCCAGTGAAGATGAGCCCGGGGAGACGAACGCCACTGGTGATGCGATGACGGAGAGCCCGCCTATACCCACAGTTCAGAAGAGCCTGGATATCCAGCCGGACCCCACCGTTACGGTTTCGACATCGACATACGCCTGACAACATCGAACATTTTCTGGACGAGCCCATAAATGTTCCTAGCGATCTGTTACAGGACGCCCATCCAGTGAGTGACATCTATCGGCGCCATTGGTCCATGATACGGCACTGTTTCAACCGTCATCGCCCTATTCAAGATATCTACAATTTCCGACTGACCGACCTCGCCCGTCTATGTAGCCACGTGGAAGCCATCTTCAACGACCAAACTACGGCCTTCAGATTGAATCTGGCGTTTGGTTATGTGCTGCAGCATAAGGACACAGACCAAGTCCGATATTTTTACCCGAGTAGAAACATCTAGGTATTTGACCAACCGTTTACCATCATTAACCGAGTGTCGCTAAAGACGATGCTGGAGAAACTGGACATCGTGGATCCCTTGGAATGGGCCCAACAACAACGCCCCAACACCAAGTGGACAGTGGAGAAGGTGACCGTTTTTCGTTACCAAGCTGACCGACCACCCCATCGGCTGAATGCTTCACCCATGCACTGATGAATACCATAACATGCCGTACATACTCTATATGTCTACATGCTGATCGTTGACTTGAGCTCAGTAAACACTTGTACCTAATGTGACGGTGCGTTGAATAATAAAACATGGTGTTTGATATTTCAATTTGTTTTGCTGTGAACATACCAAACATGGCCAGGGCGGCTCCCCCAGCCTGGGTATGATGTAGCATTGGGGATAATAAACCGTATGAACATTGCTGAAGTTGTTGTTATTCACGACAACGGCTATCCGATTGTACAATACAGAACATATATTGTATAATACAGGACATATATGGTACAACACAGGACAGATATGGTATAATACAGCACAGATTTGGTATAATACAGGACATATACCGTATAATACAGGACAGATTTGGTATAATACAGAACATATATTGTTTAATACAGCACAGATTTGGTATAATACAGGACAGATTTGGTATAAATACAGGACAGATATTGTATAACACAGGACAGATATTGCATAATACAGCACAGATATGGTATAATTCAGGACAGATGTGGTATAATACAACACAGATATGGTATAATAGAGGGCAAATATTGTATAATACAGCACAGATTTGGTATAATACAGGACATATATGGTACAATACAGGACAGATATGGTATAATGCAGTACAGATATGGTATAATAGAGGAGAAATATTGTATAATACAGAGCAGATATGGTATAATACAGGACATATATGGTACAATACAGGGCAGATACTGTATAATACAGGACAGATTTGGTACAATACAGAACATATATTGCAGAATACTGGACAGATATTGTATAATACAGGACAGATATTGTATAATACAGCACAGATATGGTATAACACAGGACAGATATTGTATAATACAGCAAAGATTTGGTATAATACAGCACAGATTTGGTATAATACAGGACAGATACTGTATAATACAGGGCAGATTTGGTATAATACAGGACATATATGGTATAATAGAGAACAAAAATGGTACAATAAAGGACAGATTTGGTATAATACAGGACAGATATTGTATAACATAGGACAGGTATGGTATAATACAGGACATATATGGTATAATGCAGGACAGATGTGGTATAACACAACAAAGATGTGGTATAATGTGTGACGGATATGGATGGTCCATCTCTACACCAAATACCTTCATTCACTGCCCCAAAATGCCCACTTTCGCTACTACTCCTACTGATGACGTCACCGATGACGTCACAGATGACGTGAACATCCCTCAAATAGGGAGAGCTACAAGATAACACCTCCCACGACACAATCGGACCAAGGATGGTCCCCCTCTCTACCCCAAACACACCTCCACGCACCCCCAAAGTGGCCACTTTACTTATTACACCCAACTGCGCATGCGCAAATTGACGCGACTTGCACTTAAAAACATGCCATTCTGATTCTACCCCACACAACCTTCACTTTGACACCTCCCGCAACCCATTTGGACCCATAGTGGTCCATCTCTACCCCAAACACACTCTCCACATACCCCCCAACATGCCTGCTTTCTATACTACGGCCAGACTGCGCATGCGCAGACTATTGCACACGGATGAACCATTAGTCGATACATTATAAACTCCGCGGGAGCTTCAAAATAAGACCTCATACGACACCATAGAATCATAAGGGGCTCACCTAGACCCCAAAACGTTCCCCCCGTATGGACCTATACCTCCATAGCCATGCAGTATAGGCCTATGAGCCTACCAAGGCCTCGGTGAACTTTTTCCAAAAATTTCACCGCTTCGCTCCGGGACCAAACAAGACCAAACAACCCATATCACGATGAACGTGTGTGAATTTCCCAGGTTGGACCTATATCCCATAGCCAGCCTATGGGCCTACCCAGGCCTCGGTGAGCTTTTTCCAAAAATTTCACTGTTTCGCTCCGGGACCCTTCCCATCGTGTTCTAAATGACGAGACGAGAAAAACAAGACCCCACAACCCATATCACAATGAACGTGTGTGAATTTCCCAGGATGGACCTATATCCCCATAGCCAGCCTATGGGCCTACCCAGGCGTCGGTGAGCTTTTTCCAAAAATTTCACCGTTTCGCTCCGGGACCCTTCCCATCGTGTTCTAAATGACGAGACGTGAAAAACAAATCCAAGCAACCCATATCACAATGAACGTGTGTGAATTTCCCAGGTTGAACCTATACCCCCATATAGCCAGCCTATAGGCCTATATCCAGACCTCTGTGACTTTTCGCAAAAATTTCACCGATTCGCTCCGGGACCCTTCCCATTGTCATTTTCTTGGCGAAACGAGAAAAACGAGACCCCACAAGCCCTAGTAAAGCCCACGACAAAAAATTGACCATCCCCATACCCCATACAGGCATTTTCCCTTATATTGTATAATACAGACCCCTATTGTAGGGGTAAAGTCCATATTCCGCTTTTTATAGTTTCGGGAAAAAATCCTAATTTTACATGCACCCACCCCATTGACTTGATAGGCACGTCCCAATAAGCCCGGGGACCGATATTAGCCCTTCTGACTAGGGTTGATAGGGGTTTCCCCCTATTTTAGGGGTAAAGTCCGTGTTCCGCTTTTTATAGTTTCGGGAAAAAATCCTAATTTTACATGCACCCACCCCATTGACTTGATAGGCAGGCCCCGATAAGCCCGAGGACCGATATTAGCCCTTTTGGCTAGAGTTGATAAGGGTTTTCCCCTATTTTAGGGGTAAAGTCCGTGTTCCGCTTTTTATAGTTTCGGGAAAAAATCATAATTTTACATGCGCCCACCCCATTGACTTGATACGCAGACCCCGATAAGCCCAGGGACCGATATTAGCCCTTTTGGCTAGAGTTGATAGGGGTTTTCCCCTAGTTTCGGGGTAAAGTCCGTGTTCCGCTTTTTATAGTTTCGGGAAAAAATCCTAATTTTACATGCACCCACCCCATTGACTTGATATGCAGGTCCCGATAAGCCCGGAGACCGATATTAGCCCTTTTGGCTAGAGTTGATAGGGGTTTTCCCCTATTTTAGGGGTAAAGTCCGTGTTCCGCTTTTTATAGTTTCGGGAAAAAATCCTAATTTTACATGCACCCACCCATGACTGAATGGGCCTCGAGGAGCGCTTCACTTTGACACCTCACTCGACCCATTCGGTCCACTAGGGACCCACCCGAGTCACAAAACGTCTATTCCCATTCTCTTTTCAGGCATTCCCCGTATACATTAACATTGGAAGTCACTTGGTTGACATGGGACTACTTTCTGTGCGCGGAGGAATACAAAGGTTACAGTTTGCCGGAACTACTTTTGACCTCCACGTGACCTTGAGCTGGTGGCGCCCCCTGGCGCCCCAGGCGCCCCAGAGGTGAAAGGCGATTAACCTGGAAAAACGGGAACCAAGAGTTATCTCCCTGGAAAATGAGACCGGATATCCTCGCTCCCTACTACTAGTCGACCCTGATAATATTATCACTGGAGTGAGTGAGTCGATGGTAAAGGCAAATTAGCTCGATTCTAAGAGTTTAATAATTCCAAAAACAAATAATACACTATTATGTTTGATTTGATGGAAATGGAGAATTGATGACGATTAATATGAGAATAAATGAATGGAAGAGGATGAGCTACTTTATTATAAAGAGAAATAACTCTTCCTATTAGATTCATTTATTCTCATTTGAATCATCATAAATTCTCTATTTTTATCAACTCAGACATTCAGATTCAAGCTCTTGTGCGTTGATTGATTGTTGCAGGTGAAGGCTTTAGTGAAGAAAGCAGAGGATACATTTGGTCCTGTGGACATCCTCGTCAATAACGCTTGTGCAGCCTATTACGTGTTGATGAAGAATCTGCACGAGGATAAATGGGAGAATAGTGTGGACGTGAACTGTAAGGTAAATAAATGGAATATACAATCTCATTTATTGTGTAATAACATATGCAGATTTCTTGCCCCGGGGATGTGCATATTGCTCGAGCCGCATGCACATCCTCGGGCAACAAAACTCCATATTTCTCTCAAAACAAGTCAATAATTTTATTATTATATTTATCAACTTATCACTGCTAATATATTATTCCTCAAGCAAAATATTTTGTTAGGTGTTTTATTTGATGATGTACGAGACTCCAGTGATTCGGAGCTTCAGTCGTGTTATCCCGTAACGCACGCTCGACGATGGTTGTCAGTCACTCCAATAATATTCTTGAGCACAAGTTCCTAATGACAATTAGATGGGGAATGTATATTTTTACTGTATTCTGCAACAAATGTCAGCTCGAGGCACTGCTCTGTGATCCACTGTATGCTGCGTTAGCGAGAGAACGGGGCGACCTGTGTTGTAATTATGTCCCCTTAGTGTATATTCCAGAGCGGGTGAAATAGGCGTATACAGTTTCAGCGGCCGATATATACACACACTTCACCGGGGATTATGTAGTTTTATCTCATTATAATTTATGTAGAGATTCACTCTAGTCAATAGAATAATAATGTTTATCTTTCTCAACATTGTTCGGACGAGAGGAATTCAGTTGTATGCCCTGTGGACTTTAGTCAAAGTGGCATTATGCTTTTGACTCTGTAACGCTTAAGTCTGTCTGGAAAAATATCACGAGTGTGTTGGCTGTGTTGACACGAAGAAGTCGATTGATTTTGGAGTTAACGGTCAAGGTCGCAAAGCCCGAAATCTTGACACAACACAGCGAAGTTGGGGGGGGGGGGGGCAAGTTCTGGTGTTCTGTATCTACTGAATGTAATTACTGTATGATGTTGATTGAACTGGCGGGTGTTTGGTGGGTGCCCGGTGGGCGCTGGTTGCTTGAATGCATTTTGCATCGAGGAAACAGGAACTTCATAATGTGTCTAGTACGGTAATTGCAATTGTCTTTATTATACCAATGTAAGCGTCCTGCCTGTGGCTTGTGCTCTGTCGCCAGTGCTTTATAGGGTGGATGTCGGGTGTTTGGTTTCATGTTGCTTCAAAGATTGGCTTCTTTGAAATGATAGAAACGACACTTCGCTGGGTGGTGCCTAGTTGGTTCGTCGCGATATGATCGAAATGTTCATGAAAACGACGCTATATATTAGTGCAATAGATTTGAGTAGAATATTCATTGGGGGAGGGGGGGGGGGGGAGTAACTCTGTGACGTCCACTTTTGATCTATTTGACCTTTGCTAATTTCAGTACGAGAAATATCCTCTCAAACGGTGCTGACGTATTCACTTTAACATGCATTTCCGATTTTTAGTCCACTGTGACCTAGATTGACCCCCTTTTACCTGCTAACCCAGATTGTGGTACGCGACATCTGCGTGACCCCCTGGTTAAATTGGTAAATTTGTTAAAAGGTTAAGCAACTAGAGAACGAACGTCTGGAGAAGGAAAACGTGAAGGCCTATTCGTGTACAACATCGGGAGATGTAGATAACGCAGTCCAAACAAACCCACTCTGGTATAGGCCCTTGGAGTGCTTATATGTGATAATGTGTCGATATATGGCTAATCACATGCTTTGCATCTATATTTGAGACCCACCACCTAAAACGAAGGCCTGTGTCTGAGACTCATCATATAGGTCCTGAGTGTTGTATGTTTTGCAGGGTTTGCTGAATGGTATTGGTGCCGTACTGGACGGTATGGTGAAGCGAAAGAAGGGACACATAGTGAACATTTCTTCCGACAACGGGAGAATGGTGAGCAGTTTTGCGTATATTTCGGTTTATATCCCCGAAAAACAGCACGTATCTATAGCAAGTCATTTGGTACTTCCTATCGTGTTCACAAATGGAGTTTTGTATCATGAAGAACAAGAAGTGCATCGCGGTATATGTTCCAGTTTGAAAACACTTGATTGGTCGATTTATATTCCAAAAAGAAATCCAAGATGTTCATTGGCCCAGTGAGGAAATTGAGATAAAATCCAACCAATCATACAGTTTCGGTAAAGGTCCATTGGTTATGGCAACTTTTCAGCGTATGCCTACAGTTGATTAATATCATAAGTTCGCAGTCAGAATTAGACAAAAACTGATGCTTGGAATTTGCTCGAATTGAAATACCAGTATGTTTTCTATATATGTAGAGTACACCTGGCATGGCCGTTTATACTGGCACCAAGTTCTTCATGGAAGGGGTTTCTCGCGCTCTCCGCCAGGAGGTGTCTGAGTTTGGAGTGAAGGTCACAATTATACAGCCAGGAGAAGTGGATACCGGAGTCTTCGCCCTCATGTCCATAGACCCGGAGGTACGAGACGAGTCGGACTGTTGTACATATCAAAATAACTGGAACTAAATGAATTAGAAGTGTGTAGCATTAGATTCGACTAGCTAGAAGGCACTTACACTCGTCAAACCGCCTACACCACTAGAAACCTAGTCTCCAGACACGAAAGTCAAAATGCGAAGTCGCGGCGAGCGGGGAATCATAGGTGAGACTAACCCTACTTGGAGCGAACAACAAACATTAACATTTTACTGCCCATCTACGTATATCGTGCGTTACAAGCAAGAAGGCGATGGCCAATTCATTATACATGTCGCTAGTCTAATCTAAGACTTCTAGTTCATTTGCTTTTCAGATGAACAGTTGCTGATATGATATCAGTCTCGTATAGTTCTTCAAGTCACGTTACCCACGTTGTTAAAGACTGTAGAGACTGTTGTTAAAGACTGTAGAGACTGTTGTTAAAGACTGTAGAGACTGTTGTTATCAGAAAATCAGATTCTACTGGCATCGGGCTGAACAGACATGTATGTGACAGCGCCATACATGTAACGAATGCGTCCTTTATGTGACGAACGCGACATGTTTGTGACGAATATATCGTGTAGCATGAGAGATACTGTGAATCAATACAGACGTGCTGGAAGGTTGTAGATTCTTCGTCATAATACATAATGGTGAACAAGAGTACTTGCTAAAAAGAATACATGTACCAGAGGGCACATTTCAAAGCCTGTCTTGGTCATGTTGTAGCAAAGATGATCGCCAATTTTTTTAGACATTTATTGAGAACGGCGTGTCATACAAATTTTCTTTAGTAAAATCAATTTGCCACTTCTGATGAATATCATAAAAGACCCTTTTACCTCGAATATTCTTTTGTGAAAGAAATCAGTTATTCTTTACTTTTTTCTCTTTGACGCCCTAGACCATTAGAAAGTAATCGATATTTTGTAATAAATCCTTAATTTCAAAGATCACAGGTCACATCCGGGTCAAAAGTCATTTCCGGTGACGTCCGGTGACAGTCTGCGCATGAGCAGTCGGGCAGTAGTAGATAAAAGTCATTTTGGACGTTTTGGGGTCCTTGACAGTCGCAGAATTGATCTTTCGAAATTTCGGGATTTCCGCCGATATAGCTGCTGCGGTTTGCCACTTATATGAGCACTCCTGGTAAGAGCACAGATACCTATCATATGCGACTAAATAGACGGGGGTTTGTTGAGTGAAGAAGATCTCATCTATATCTCGAAGATTTCAAGGGTCTGACATAAGAATCTGCCCCACTTGCCAGGATTCTGTCTGTTTATCCCTACTCCCTCCACGTCCCCCATCCCGATTCCCCCCTCCATTGGCTAGGTAGCTCAATGATGATAAATTATTTCGAGGACAGCCAGATCCAGGTTAGGTAAATTTATTAAAGGTGGGTGTATATGTGTAGGGGGTGGAGATGGGTATGGGTGTATATATGTAGGGAGATAGGGGTGGAGATAGATACTGTATACAAAATATCATGAAATATAAAGATTAACCTACCCCCTTGCTCATTTTCAAGCCACTATTGCAGGTTTTGAAACGATTATCATTCTATACTCAAGTCGTTCGCGTTCCCTGTCCTATCTAGTTCATCTCACCGCTTTAACGACGCCTCATTTGTTCATTTCAGGCTGTTGCGAAGTATGGCGCTTTCCCTGCAGGAAATTATAAAATACTTGACGTCGAGGATATTGCCAGTTCCGTCCTTTACGCCGTGACACAACCGAGTCACGTGGCCGTGAACGAGGTCATGGTTCATCCAACAGCGGCACCTCCAGCAATTTGACTTGGAATACGTTTACCTGAATTTACCTAAACCCTCGAGTCCGTTAAGAAAGCACTAATATTGCTTCTTGTTACCTGTGTAGTTTACTTTCCAGAAGAATTAGGAGATTTTGATGACGTCATTCCTTACCGTTAACAAGCTGGATACAGTCACATACACAAACATCATGCATGTATCGTCGCACATCTATATTTCGTTATACCCATGACATGAAATAAATGAATAAATATGGAAATGCAGTATTTTATACTGCTGCTTATGTTTGTTTGATGTTTACTATCGTTTGGCGGTCATTTTCCATGTTTTTGCCTGTTTTTCCCAGTAGGTTATCTCTCTTCCCTGGGTTAAGAGATGGGGAATTACTTTAAAAGTTTTCTAGCTGAGAATTTTGCGCATCAACATTCATTCAAATTGATCAGTTTTGACAGACATTGAGATGATCTTCAAACACTTGGAATATAAGAAAAAGTTAAGTACTATTTATATGATTTTTTTCATGAATGTGCTTCAAAACCAGGGCTATTATATGTTTTCTGGGTTATCAAAATGAGCATGGGTCAGTCTATTTCACAGCTAAATAATGCACACGAACCTCTATTTTTACCCCTCAGTCCGATTCGGCTAAGGGTTATTGTTTTCATCCCGCCTGTCCGTCCTTCCTTCCGTCTATCCATCCGTCCGTCTTTTCCCCAGACTCCCATATCTTGAGAACTACTGAAGGCAAGTCGACGAAATTTCTGTACAATATAGAATGTAGTCTGTGGATGTACCTTTCGTGTGTTTCAATGATCAGGTGCGCGTCTGTCTATCTGTCCGTCCACTTTTCTGTCCATCTGCATCATGGTTTATTTCCAACATTATGTATTATGGTTCTTCTTGTGGTAAGTTTCTAAAATCTAGTGTTCGTCAAATCATTTTCATAATGATTATCTTGTAATCAGAAATGTTTTCTTTCCATTCTACTTCCAAAATATTCATGGAATGTTGCAAGCGTTCTACCTGAGCTCATAAATCTACATATTACATGCATCAAAACAATTTTTCTGCAGGTGGACAGGGGAGATAACCATGTAGAGAATTGAGTTGTTTAATGCACTGGAGAATGTACATGTAGTGCAAGTTTAAATCTACAATTTAAATCTCCACAACTGTTTCTGCTTGTGAACTACCATTTACCAATTACTCAGTTAGCTTTAATTTTGCTTCATTTGTGATATTTCCACGTCTTGGGAACACTTATATTAGCTTTGTATCTATTTGGGCCACTATCAGCTGTGAACCTTATAGATCTATGTTTATAGTATACAGAGGCTCCATTTTTTAATCATGCACTGAATAAAGCCAATGTTTACTTGATATCTTCTGAATAAATATACGAAACTTCAAAATATATTAATGTGTCCATGCTCCCAATAAATGATAGCTATTCTATGAAAATGATGAACAATATGAGAACAATACAGCATTTTCTTTGGGATTTGCACAAAAGTCCCAGTGAACGGAAAACTACGGAGAAAAGACCCAATGGACAAAAGCCCCCTCCAACCTTCAGTTTCAGGCCAGGACAATAAGATCACAACTTTACCAATTTACCAATGTATACACCCGTGCATAGTAGGGGATATACTGGATTCCGATTGTCCATCCGTCCGACCCTCTGTGTATCCGTGCATCCATCTGTTCGCCCGTCTGAAATTCGTTTCCGGGCAATAACTTAAGCACCGTTCAGCGGATTCTTCTCAAATTTGGTATACATATACCATGCGATGAGGTGTCGCTTGCGATTGCACTCGACCACTTTCGTAAATAGGTGGCCCCACCTGGTGGTAAACCCTATGTGCATTTCCGTGCAATAACTTGAGAACCTTGCATCGGATTCTTTTTAAATTTGGTATGTATATACCATGCCACGAGATGTTGCTTGGGCTGGACTGTTAAGGGGCTGAGGGGTTGTAGCACCTCTGGTGCCTCATGTATTCTGTGTTTTTCCTCACAGTACACAATTATCAGTGCAATAAAACACATTATTCAAAAAGTTAATTACTTTGATTTTTCACTTTAAAGACAAATACATGACTAACCATTGAAAATGAATGCTATATTTAATATGGATACTTTTACTAACAAGCAAAGGGAAAAGCCGACAAGCTAACAAAATATGCGTTACACTTATGGTTAAGAAAACAGTGGCCAACACGTGACATTTGATTGCGGATACCCTACATCATAAGAAAAGAAGAAATACAAGCAATATCACCCGAGCCAGTATTTTCTGGCGGTATTTGACAATGTAGGAATACAATTATATCAAAAGAAAAGGCAAGACTGGATTTATTCGAGTATTTACTTCTTTATGTACAAAATGATACATGTATGATCATGTTACTCAGTTACAATTTGTGATAGTGACGAATATGAAGTATGGGCTCTATCTAACTAACACAATAAATTAACGCTTATTGGTATATTGCCGTTTTGACTACAAAGTGAAGAACAACTTACAGATAATATCTTTCAGTTATTTCAGCGAATTCAAATCAGATGAGGCAAAGAAAAAAGCTGTTGTTTCTGGTCGATGCGAGCGTCACTGGTCAGACACGAACATATTTTGTTTGGCCTTAAGCCCAACTCACACTACGAACAATTTGTTGTATTAGAACAGAACAGTTTGTTCGTGTTTTTGTTCGTGGTAACCTCACACTACGAACATTTTCTCTTGACCGCCAGTCGCCGCGACCAAGCAGTTAGGCCATTTTGTTATGTCATGGGAGAGCGGCTTCGTCACATGACCCACAGCTGCCAGTTGATTGGATAACTGTTGGTAAATGTTCGGCAAATTAAATGTTCGCGATCACCACACACTGCAACCTCCCCACAGCGCATGCTCCATTTCGCAGGCTCCAATAACATCCCTGCCTCCAATAGCGGAAGTTGACCTTTACTACGTTGCTATGACGTATTGGGGAAACCAACCAACGCACGGTTCAGTTTGAATCCGACCAAACAACTCCTTTAGTGTTGCACATGAGCGAACTACTTTTCATATGCTCCGTCCAGATAAACAGGGAAAATTATCTCCAGATAATTCTTTTTAACGCTATGTCAACGGAGGTATTATGCAGACTTGAAAAGTAATCAAAATTTTCGTTAAACATCTATTTTACTATATATGATGTCACTGCCGGCGATGTGCGCGAAGGCCCCGAATCCGGTCCAAAAATCTGACTGGTGGCTG
Source organism: Hanleya hanleyi (assembly GCA_036873755.1). Taxonomy (NCBI): domain Eukaryota; kingdom Metazoa; phylum Mollusca; class Polyplacophora; order Lepidopleurida; family Hanleyidae; genus Hanleya; species Hanleya hanleyi. The sequence goes on from JAVTVY010020174.1 coordinate 26,509, forward strand.
GGGTGTTATTAGACCCCCAGCGAGGTGGTTGCACACACTGAAGACAGTTTTAGGGCAAAACATGTTCGCAATATCAAACAAGTTTGATCTCACGAACAATTTTTCCGAACAGATGTTTTATGTTTCTGGGCACCTCACACTGCAGACAAAACATGTTCTGAACAGTGTTTTTGTTCTAATACAACAAAATGTTCGTAGTGTGAGTTGGGCTTACCGGTATTGCATCTTGCTTCGGTGCGACTGACTTGGTTTGTGAACTCGCCAATCACTGACTGAGGGCGCTGATTAGAAAGCGCGTGGTGATGTTTCGGTGTTAGTCAATAACAGCAGTTAGAAGAATGCTTCGTAATCTCTAATAGTGGGATTATATCTTCCTAGATGCTGTCTATTACTAAGCTTGAACTGATAGGAAGGGTATATCTTTTTACAACACCCATTACAAAATACCTGGATAAAAATGTTTTACAGTTCAACTGAGTTACTACGCTCAAGAATTATTCTCACAAAATTTATTATTGTCCACTGATTGTCTGAGAAGTATACTGGAAACATGAGAAAGTCTTTCTATATTTTCCAACTGCAAAAAGTGAAACTCGGAAGGATAGGACGCCACGTGATCTTCCAAGCACCAATCGGCGGGGCGACTGATCGTGACGCCCTCACCGACAACGATGAGGTAAACTACGGAATGTGTACCAAGTCTTCTCGCCACTCGTAAAATGTCACTGGCACAATTTTCTTCATAGGCGGTCAGAATTAGGACTTCTTTGGTTGAATTACTGTAACTTCGAATACCTGCAAATATAAAATGATGAATTTATCACCAATTCCTTCGGAAGAAATATTTTGGAAAGAATACAGTGTCTCGTGCATCACAATTATCTTGCCTCTATAAGCTACCATTACGTTTCATTTCGTGCGGAAGTACAGAGGAAGGCCCTCACTGACTGATCATTTATTTATTAGATGTTTTAAAAAAAATAATCATTACTCATGCCTTTATTTATTGGCTTCTGTCACTGTGCCAGGTCATATAATTCATCATCCGATCATCCGGGCTACTCCTGAAGTGTCGTTCACTCATGAATATTAATGACTTGTACGGAAACGAGCCGAGTACATTTTGCGAAAAAGCATAGTTAAACGATTCGATGAAGTTTTGAGAAATAGGCCTACTTTCGGGCACTTTTATTCATAAAACGGCAAATATTTTGAAACAACTAGAACGCAACGTTTCCGTCTCATCCTCATGGCCACCATTTTGAATTTACCCATGATCCTCTACTCGAAGGGTTAAGCAAATCGGATAAAAATGATCACAATATGACACTCTATAAAGTCACCGGAGTGTTAGTTCTCAATACGCATATTTTGAGTTACAGCTTACTGCCAAAGAAACTGGAACACTTCTGCGTATAGGGAGATTAATTTACACAGAGGTTTTGGTATAGGGAGAGAATGCAAGTCGAAGATATAAAACTGGATGATTCTGTATTACTGGTTAGAATTATGTGGCAAAATGGTACTGGATTTGGATCGGTATGCCTTTCTCTCCGTTTATGAACTTGTAGGATGCTCGTCTCATAATTATGAACAATGAGAACGTCTTTCCTCACTTCCCAGGTGGTCTGACCCTACCATAAGTCACACTGTTCCGGAGATATATAGGATAGAACGTATAGTGGAGGATGAAGAGGAGGGTATATTTCTATTCAATGAATTCAATTCAATTTTATTTGCACTTTACATCCATTAAGGACAGTGTACAAAAAGAATAAACAAAATGACATTAATATTTTAAACAGATTTGCACCATATAGGTAGACGTATATAGATATGCCTGGTGGGTCAATAAAAAATTGGGACTGTAGATAGGAAAGTATCTCAAATATAGACACGAGGAGACAGACGGACGGAAACTGCATGACATGATACGTTTGTATTTTGGGTGGGCGTATAAAAAATATAAAATAAAATATGGCAATTTGATTTACCATTTGGGTTCCCCTTTAACATACCTAAATTTTCATTGACGATTGAAGTCCTGGCAAAGGAAAGGGCTCTGTACAAGTCGGAATATGGTAGGCGTGAAGAGGGAACTCTTAAAATTTCATCTTGGATGCCAGCTCGGTTTTGTTGATCATCGAAGTCGTGAATGGCCGACGCACTGGAATCAAACGTTGCCAAGGCAACCCGATGGTCTTCGGGATTTGTGCCGATATCTCCGCAGAGCTTGCCGACGAGGTTCGATGCCAAAGCTTTGTAGTAAGGGAACTGGGTTGACATGATGGTTGTGTCCAGCATCACGAGGATGTCACGTGATAACGTATAACGTGAGTTGCTGTCGCCACCTCCGAGACTGTACGACGGTCTGTCGCCCGGCAAAAATCGAGAGAGAAATTTGTCCTCGGCAGGGACATTGTCGGGTTCGTCTGAAACAGAGACGAGAAGGGTTAGTTATGAAGGGTTTTATCATAGGACTTTAAACATGTTTAGCCAATAACAAAATTATCTTGCTGAAATGGTGTCAGTAAGATGCATACGACTTTTAGCAACAACAACAAAAAAAAAAAAAAAAAAAAAATGTTTAACCAATAACAAAATTATCTTGTTGAAATGGTGTCAGTAAGATGCATTATTTAGTTTCCTTGCGAAAGAAAATGTTAAGGGCATTCATTTAGCGCATGTAGCCTATTTTCTATAAAAAAAGTAAGGTGATCTGTTGCGAACACAAACTATATTTCCTCCCCCCCCCCCGCCCGACAGAATTCCTTCCGATAACCGTCCCAATGCACACAGCTAGGTGTCTCAATGCACACAGCTAGGTGTCTCAATGCACACAGCTAGGTGTCTTAATGCACACAGCTAAGTGTTCCAATGCACACAGCTAGGTGTTCCAATGCACACAGCTAGGTGTCTCAATGCACACAGCTAGGTGTCTTAATGCACAGCTAGTTGTCCCAATGCACACAGCTAGGTATCCCAATGCACACAGATAGGTGTCCCAATGCACACAGATAGGTGTCCTGATGCACACACCTATAGCTGTCCCATGCACTGCACACCAGAGGTGCATAGCAACATTTTTTGAAACGTGATTCTAGGGAAAAGTAGTCCTTTTGTTGTTGTCCCAGTTGTTCGATGTTTATGAGTGAGATTATATTTTACAATGGGATATCTAAAACATGAGTTCATAAGGTTGTTCCAGTCAACAATAATAAACAGGATTCTCGCACAAAAACGAAAGCGTTCCACTACACGCCATACATATAACCCCATTGGAGTATCCCTTGAATTTCATGGCAGAATTTTTCGGAGGATGGTTTACTTTCACGGTTATGGCAAGCCGTTTCAGTGTCGATTATTTCACATATGTCGAAAAGTTTTCACATATGTACAAAAATTCATATTTATTTTACATGTATGGAAAAGTTGTATTCATATGTAAAATCCTTCCACAAATCTTGAATAGTTTTTAGTGATTTTAGTTAAAAATTATGCAACCAATTGAACAGCAGAAGGCCTACCAAAACATATTAAAATATTAATCCAATACAACCCTAATCCAATATAAGCCTACTAATACTGTAACATAACATCTCACCATAGTCGCTTCTGTATTGCACTCTGCGACCACGGCATGGTCGTCCACCGTTGCTGGCCTGTCGAAAGATATCTCTGGTCCTAACCTCAAGATGACCATCTCCCTGTGGTGTCCACTCACTCCAGACGGAAAAAGCGCAATCGACTGGATCTCCACCACGATATGTCAAACAAACGCTCACCCCGGCAAAGAAAACTGTCACTGCTAGTGCAAACATCATGTAACGGCTGAATCAGTTGTAGACTGGCTCTGTTCACTTCTCTGGACTTCCGCAATCTCTGGTTTGATTTCACGTTTCCCACTTCACTTATATCCAGTTTAAAGAATGCAGTGACCCGGAATGTTTTTGGACACTCCACTGGCCTAAATCTCCTCCAACCTACTTAAATTATTATTTTGACTAACGTTATCGTTAATATGAGTTCAATCTCGAAATCCGCCCAGTAAGCGTTATAGTAAACATCCTATGTCCAACTCAGTATCCAATCAGGGCGCTCGAAAATAGCCATGAACCAATCAGAATCAAGGTCAGATGTCACGTCAGGGATATTTTACGTCAGTTAGTTTCATTGAGATAACAAGTCTTGTTGTCCTGGTTTTCAACTGGCCAGTACATCTGGTAACGCATCTGGAGAGAAAGCCCAATCGCGGCTGACCTGGGCCAAAGTGGGTTGTTACCATGATAGACCTGTACTCTGGACACATTCAGTACATCTAGGCCATCTGTGCTATCTTTAGTAAGCCTACATTCCTTGCAGACTGCAGTACACCGGCTATGTACCAAACCTCTGATATACCGAATATTGCCGTTGTTGTTGTTGTTGTTGTTGTTGTTGGTGGTGGTGGTTGTTACAGAGTATTTTGGAAATGCGGTAAAGGCATGTCAGAAGATAATGACATTGCATGTGCATTACAATTAGTCTTGGATTTGTGTGAAAGTTACATACCGAGCGTGCAAGCATGAAACACGATAACGAAGTGAAAACATTTTGTCACTTTTGCTCAGTCTAAATCGTACCCAGTATGGAATAAGCTCCTGCAAAATACAGAGGTATTAAAAATGTTATCATACAAATAACAGTGGCGAATATTTTAAAGTATTGAGAAATGATGTACATACGATATAACTGATGGCGATATGGTTCAGTATTGATACACAAATGCGGAATTATGAAATTATAATAACACAAGACTCTCGAACATAACATGAAGATGTGAAGAAATTGAGCATGCCCTTACCAACAATTTCTATAGGATCCAATAGGATTTTAAAATTCTTATAGGATCCTATAGGACAAATTACCTGTCCTATAGGATTCAATAGGAACTATTGTTCTGTCTCATAGGATCCTAAAGGGCAGAAAGTTCTGTCTTATACGATTCTATAGGTCATATCTTCTGTCCTATAGGACAGAAAAATATTCGTATAGGACTGATAATAGTTTTGTAAGACGGACTTTTTGAAATGTGGCACCGATTGATGAGAGGAATGAAAACATATACGCAAAATCATATAAACGACAAACAAGTAGAAACACAAATCTGTCATAGAGTCTCTGTCTTCCGCTCTATATGATCCATATCCCTACAAGTACATCATAACTAGATCATATCATCTATATATACATTGCATCTTCAAACAAGACAACACTGCATGGGTTTACAAAAAGATATCAAATTTAAAAAGCTATCGGGTAGTTCAGTCATATTTAAGATATGGCAAGCCTTGAAAAATAATTGTTATAATGCTGCTAAATCTGCTAAAATAGCATGGGAAATACTTTTTTATGTGAAGGAGATGCGTCTGATTTAGAAAAATTTCTGACGGAATTAAGGGTACCCGGGAATTAATGAGTTTTGCATCGAACAACTTCCCTCGTTCACCCAGAAAGGTTCAAAAAAAGTATAACGGATTTAGTTTTCATATAGTCAGGAAATACCATAAAGTCCAATTAAAGCCCTTTCTTAATGTACGTCTATAAGATACATTTCAAAGTACACACTCAAAACGATTCTTGGTCTCACATGCAACTACAACCCATTTTCAGGGATTTCAGCTTGAAAATTGAGATATATATGCAAAAAAAAAACAAAACAAAAAAACAGGCATGATGTTGAATACGCGCGCGCATTGCAGCGTATACGGCTCGTCATCCGATCCAATTTTACTATATATGGCGCGGGGTAGCAGGACAGAATATAAACAGCTATATATCCAAATAAATATTGGTTTCCTGAAATATATTTACCTCTACAAAATTTCTATAATACATCACCTTCATTATGCTGTATAGTTGAAAGCGACGTTAAATCCTATTCACTCACTCACTCATTATGATGTAAATTGATATAATTTGTATTTTTTACCCATATTAAAATGATTGGGAGGACGGCTTGACAGACGGAATAGGTATAAAAAGATTGCATTACTAATATATTTACCCCTCACCAGAAAGATAAAGGTTGACTTGAAAAGTTTATGTTATTATATTTGTTAATAAATAAAGAGAAATGACGTCAGAACTCTTTTGAAAGTGAGCGAAATTAAGCTGTTTTGATGGAGACACGGTCGACTGCACACTATAGTAAAGGTAACTTTACTATATATTTCGATTGTATTCCAGTTTAGCAGTAGATTAATATGTACAAGTGTAAATGCACGGAGCAGGCGAAGTTATTGTCGTTGTGGCACAATAGACAATAGCTTCGTTAAGTTTATTCTGTAAAGTCGTCTGTTAACTTGAATTGTCCTCGGAGCGTTGATAGTCCGCTCGTGTCCAGGCAAGGCAGTGTTTGTCATGTAACCAGGAGTAATCCTTTGTGTACGTAACTAGGTTCAATAGTGATATGAACTATAAATGTGACTCCAAAGAGGGAGATGTCAGATTCCAGGTTGCGGACTTGTACCGACCCTGTAGACCAGTTATAGTTGAGGAATTTCCCAACAAACTATAGGATCATTGTGTAACCTGTAAATATCGATGTTCGTTTTGCTAAAGTAAAGTTCACTTATTTAATCAATGCAAGACTGTGTGTTCGCCTTTTCTGATCATCGGACGACCAATATTGACCCTACATTATCTGGTGGAGAAGAGTGGCCTGTTACATAAACTTTGTAACAGTCGATCGACGTACCAAGCTCACCCTGCTGCCTCAAGCTGTCTAATATTGGACAGACCATATACCAGCATGAACACCGGTCTTCAACATTTGCTTGCTGCGCTCTTTCAAGACAGACACCCCGGTTTACAGTGGATCATCAACGACGAAGGTCATACTGTGTGTCTTACGGTTAAATGGATGAAAGGTACAGTAAACTTTTCGAATATCATCCCCGTTTGTAAGAACCGCAAGTCACCATCTACCCTTCGCCGAGACAAACTAAGACTTGAACAATATATCAATCGGAGAATAACACAGGAACCATGGCGTACACATATCCAACATCCTGCGATTAATCGTCACACGTCGGTGTCATCAGTGACCCCCACAGAGTCATTTCCTCTGACAGCACCCATACCTGCCAGTGCATCCACACAGACGGAAGGCCAAGAATTCAAAGACATTGCTGTATTTTGTGAAATACCAACTTCCACAGAAACGAAAGAAACTCAGACGTGTTATTTGGCAAAATCCACGGAAACCCAGGTAGAGCATCTTGACGAAATCAATTCGTGCCACACAGATACAATATCTCTTACCACGCCTATCATCGCACAAACTGTTCCGCCTGTGATTCCCTCAAAATCTGATCTTTCCTTTGGGGAACCGACTCCAGCGAAAAGAGTAACTGGGAGAATACTCAAACGCAAGTATTTATGTGACTCTGACCACTTCCTGGTGAAGTGGAAGAATCAGCCAAATCGTTGCAACCAGTGGGTTTCCAGAGATGACCTTGATTCGAATGGTTTGGAATATTTGACAGTCCATGAAGATCGAATTCCAGGATCACGTGGACCAGAAGAGCATAACGAGACCCGTAAAAGCGCAGTCATGGTACTACCATCAAACGAAATACAAAGCGAACCTGTTGCAAAAATCAGAGTTCGGTACCAACCCATAACCCCAAAGGGAGTCCGAATTTTTGAAGCATGGAACATAGTGAAAGAATTTTCTGTTACAGACACATTAAATACTGTGAGAAGGGATATTGATAAAAGTATCGAGTCACGCAACTATGCTGTCGCATGCATTGAAATCAAGCAGATTTCTGATCAACGTGGCAAAACACGAAATGTTTGGCCCTACATGTTCACACAACCATTGCAGGATATTTTAAAGGATTTCGACGAAGTGACATTATCGTTTACCATTCACTCCCAACACTTTTACTATACTTAAAGTAGACGCTCTTTCAAATTTGTTTTTCGGAGATACGAGGACGTATCTCATCAGCTGAGGGGGTAATGTTGTAAGGGTATTTCCATAACCTGTGTCTTTGGTTGGTTAATAATCCTTATCCACCTTCATGAGCGTTTCGTTTCACATCACTTAGAGGTTAGCGATTGTTTTCCAAACACGGGACGTGTTTTAATTAAACAAGGGGGTGATATAGTAAAGGTAACTTTACTATATATTTCGATTGTATTCCAGTTTAGCAGTAGATTAATATGTACAAGTGTAAATGCACGGAGCAGGCGAAGTTATTGTCGTTGTGGCACAATAGACAATAGCTTCGTTAAGTTTATTCTGTAAAGTCGTCTGTTAACTTGAATTGTCCTCGGAGCGTTGATAGTCCGCTCGTGTCCAGGCAAGGCAGTGTTTGTCATGTAACCAGGAGTAATCCTTTGTGTACGTAACTAGGTTCAATAGTGATATGAACTATAAATGTGACTCCAAAGAGGGAGATGTCAGATTCCAGGTTGCGGACTTGTACCGACCCTGTAGACCAGTTATAGTTGAGGAATTTCCCAACAAACTATAGGATCATTGTGTAACCTGTAAATATCGATGTTCGTTTTGCTAAAGTAAAGTTCACTTATTTAATCAATGCAAGACTGTGTGTTCGCCTTTTCTGATCATCGGACGACCAATATTGACCCTACATTAACACCTATACCGTTGTCTCTGCTTGGGCGAAAGCTTATAGGCTGAGCAGCGATCGCTGGCGGACACATCGCGCATGCCAGTAAATTCTGACTGGATTTTCTTGGTATATTTATTATGTAGGACCATCTACAGCATTTTGAAAACTTCCTTACTTAATTCAGAAAGTATCTGCTGATTTGCGGTTGCAACCCCTGAAATGGTTGTATGGCCTGATGATTCAGGAGGAATCCCGCGTTCATTTTAAGAGTATATCCTGTCAAAATGCCGCTTCAGGTACATTATAGTGTCTGGCCATCCAATAATGTGTAATTAGTGTTGGGGAACACATTCATAAGTACACACGCATTGTCATTTTTACAAACTACATGAGGACACCTTGAACTTGAAAATTACTCAATTAGGCCTCTGATAAAAAGCATTCTGAACACGGTCAAAACCCCAGCCTCTCATCTTACTGTCCAACGGAGTTATCTCCCCACTGCTCCATTGTGCGTGTCTATAGAGGGCGCTGTCATTCGAATCATTTGTAAATATAGCCGCCGCATTGAGAACAGTGACAGAGAACAACTCTACTAAATCAACCGATTAAGAGTACGCACACAATTAATATGAAATAACACAAAAAGGAAATAGAAAAACATGCAAGTGAACAAGGTTTTATAGAGTTGCACTTCTGTGGAAACATAAACCATTTGACTAGAAAATAAGCAGCAGTAAACTGCGTGAATTATACAACCTAAGAAAATACTGAGAAAACACCCAAAATTATTTAATGAAAGCACCTCCCTCTAAAATAAAACGTGCTAAATCAATAATTTGCCGATAATAAAGTTTGCCGACATTCAAAAGACTGATAAATTTAGAAAAATATATTTCTGAACATATTTAGGCAAATATTTAGCCCAGAGATGTTGTAGACTTGGACAATCGAGTAAAAAATGAAATTCATCCCCAGTTTTCTTTTACAAAAACGACGATCAACATGAATATTATTGTTTCTCAATAGAAAGACTGTGATTGCATGTGCGAAATCTACATATAGCCAATCTGTACTTTTCAGGCAACCTAACTATAAGTAATTTTCAAAAGCAAATTCTGTTTTAAACATTGCATATAGTACCTGAGTTTTACCTTTGATGTATAAAGAAATCTGTTTATTTCTGTTTCACTTCACTAATTTGTGTACCATCATTCTCCCAATTATAACTCAGACCACAAGAAAGCAATAAATTCTTTACAAAGGAAAGCCATTCTGATTTGAAAATATTAGCATCAAACAACGACCTCAAAATGTTATACATTCTAGTTGAATAGTTTGCATTTTCATTGCTAGTCATCTTTACCCAAAAACTAATTATACGAACATTGACAAGAGCTCAAACAAGTGATCACAAATGGTAAATACTCGACTAAAATGTACAATGAACTAAGATCATTATTTGATGCTGGTACTTTCAAATCAGGACGGTTGTCTTATGTCAAAGGAATTTTAGATCCGTGTGGTCTAACTTATATTTGGAAGAATAATAGTACAACTAATTTAAAGTGGTTAAATAGTCCGGGTAAACAAAAGCAAACAGATATCTTCAGCAACGGTTTTGTGACTTAAATAGTTTGCCACAGCTCAGATACTATGCATTGTTTGAAAAGGAATTTCGTTTTGAATCGTATTTAGTAAGACTACAAGAAAGTACAAAATAGCCATTTACAGTCACAGTTTATCAATTGGGGGAGGGCGCTAAAAAAATGTAGAATTTAATCCTGACTTGAATGTGATAGTGTACAAGACCTTCAGGCAAATCTTTTACCAAAATATGTCCAGAAATGTGTTAACCAACATAAATTTATTTCTCCGATGAGTGTAGATAAATTGTTTTTTTGGCAGTTTGTTGACTTGACAAGATTTAGTTTAGAGGCTGTGCTTTTGATAGATGATTTTGGGTGACTTCCCCATCATTCCATTTCACTGTTATACTTCAAGTTTTGTTGTTAAGTTTGTTGGCACAAATGGTTGTCCCAACTGTTTCATTTGTGTGTTTATTCACGTATGTTTTATTCTTTCAAATGTTTGTTTCTACATTGATCATCTATTACCTCTCATCACGGTTTTTGTCTTTCTGAGTGATTTTCCCTATTATTATACTTTGAAAATTGTACTCTCTAGTCCTAGTTATGTTGAAGATTCTATGAACCTAATAATGTTATGTTTGTAATTTATTTATCTATTAATAATAATAATAATAATATGATTTTATACCAGACGAAAAAATCCTCCATATCAGATGTACTGTTTAATGTTATGATTTTATGAATATTGAATACTGTTATATTTTAATGAGTATAATGTTCTGTTATGACATTATGACATGTATTCAGTTAATCTCTAGCCATACAGTCGTCATATGTATATATTATTTCTCAATACTCTGTATCTGAAGTTCAAGAGAATAAAATTCATTCATTTTGAAAAGTGTCCTTGGATTTTATGGCGAGATATAGTTCTATTTTATTTAGCGAAAAAGCCTATGCATAAGTCATAAGTCCACACATAGTCTTACTATCTATCAGCTTAACGTCTAACAATATCAATTGCAAAATCCGAGTGTAATTTAAAATGTAATTTAAAATGTAAAATAGTGGGGAAAAGTGTGTTGGCATTTGGCAACATTAGTTGCGACTTTTTGTACGTGATAAATGGCAACATTGCGTTAACAACATCATTAAGATGTCGGACCATACTGTTTTAGTTATACACAGGATAAATTTTGTTTAAGAATTATTAAACCTTCGTATCCGAAGTAATGAAATTACCTGCTCAAAAAGTCTTGTAACATAAAGAGAAAACATCAGGATAAATGTGAATTTTTTTTTTCGGCCTGCTATAGGTTACACTCCGTGTTATGAAGCCAAATGGCAACATTGAAATAATGTGAGTGTAGTTACATCAACTCAAAATTAACAATTTCTGAAAGAAACAGAATGAAACACGTTGCCACCATAGCTAAATCTGTCTGTTTATTGTTGTTAATTACATGGGGTTTTTTTATTTTATAGCTATGGTAATAACAGTTTCATTTATAAATTGTTAATTTTGAATTGATGTAACTACACCCACATTATCCCAATATAGCCATTTGGCTTCATAGTAGGGACTGTAACCTAGCAGGCCGAACCCCCCGCCAATTTTCACATTTATCCTGATGTTTTCTCTTTATATTACAAGACTTGGAATATTTGAGCAGGTGTTTCATTACTTGGGATGGAAGGGGTTGAAAGTAAACTAGAAACTAATTGCACCACACATACCGCTATACAATAGTCCATATACGACTAGTAGCATGTAACCCGTAGATAAAAACATATGGAAATGCTACAATTTGTAAGTATACATGGTGCCACTGATTTTCATTCATTGATGTCGAAGAAAATAACTGGCGACTTCGCTGATATTTTCTCTTGAACGTTTTCCAATAAAACATATCGTTTTCTATGAGACGTGCTCGATAGGATAGAGAGTCATTTTTTTTGGACAAAATGAATGATTGCGGACAAAATAAATGACATTCATACATTGTGTACGGTGGCTCATAGGGGACATACAATGAAATTTTAATTTTTTGTAATTTTGTGTTTATTTTTTTTCTGGAATTTCTGTACCTCCCAAAATTAATTCCTGGACGTCCCGAAATTAATTTCTGTATGTCCCGAAATTAATTTCTTTACGTCCCGAAATTAGTTTCTGTACGTCCCGAAATTAATTTCTGTACGTCCCGAAATTAATTTCTGTACGTGACTGCGTCACGTGCGTACGTGTACGTGACTGTACGTGACTGCGTACTGACTGCGTCACATGACTGCGTCATGTGACGCAGTCAGTATGTCGGCACCTCTTCCCACTACCCTTATATGTGTTGTAATTTTTTCCTGTATATGGCGAGATTCTGCTGGTGGACGTTTCGTCCCCGAGGCCCGCCCCCTGTACAGACCTTTTGGTCTTTGATATATGTTGGCACTTGTGGAAAGTTGATGCTGGGTCGACATCGGGCCTTACAGACTAGTCTTTTGTGTTAAATGCCGTCATTTACATCTGCCGACGATACAGCTCACCAATCTCCAATGTACGAGTTGCCACAGCGAAACAGCTCACCAATTACCAGTATACGAGTTGTCAGAGCATTTCCATCATAGCTCTAGATTTGTATCTAATACCGCTTATGCCGGTGCTAGGGGCCGTGTGGTCATATCATCCAAGTTGCCACATGAACAGGTACAATAAAAGCGTACCTGAGATACAACACATATCACGAATCGTTAGATTCTTGGTATGTGCTTTAGAATAGGTTAACCAGACGACTATTCTGTGAAGTCATGTGACGCAGTCGGTATGTCGGCACCTCTTCCCACTACCCTTATATGTGTTGTAATTTACGTGGTGAGACGAGAAAAACAAGGGGCCACACTCCATACCACAAATGTTCATGTGTAGGTTCCCCATTGGGCATATTCGCAAATGTTCGCATCAGGAGAGATCACCCGGAATTCGGCCCACAGAGGTTTCACCTAGTCAGAGTTGTCTTCCTTGCCTCCAGATGGCAGCACGATCGATGCCATAAATGGTATCAGCCCACTATTAATTTCGTTACTTGTTATGTATTAGCGTTAAAAATCGGCAAAAATCCAGAAAATTCACAATGCCTAAATCCACCTGGCATGTCAATATTTACCTTGTGGGACATTACCAGTGGAATTCTTGACAGATGTTGACCATGGAAATTTCAAATTACCGCCACTGACAGCTGATTCGTGCTACAGAATGTCATTCAATTCGTAAACAGGGAGCCTTCTCACCCTTCACTAATCATGTCTTCATCCACCATGCTTTTTCCAAAGTGGCCCAAATCAACACCAGGAAGTACAGTTTGAAGACTCATCTGCAAGTTGAAATATCAGATATATCAGAAATGCTGATAAATCGCAGCTCATAAAATCCATAAAGATCTGCTCTCAAATTTCTAAACAATGTAGATCGTGGCTACTGACCCGGAAGTCACTAATTGTAATCTGATGCCTGTCAGGAATGGAACCATTGTTAAAATCAGGAATGCTCTCATCTGAACAAACCATACCCATCCCCAAACTATCTTGAGAAGGCACAGATAAAACTATGCACAGATATAGATTTTACAGCCTATATACCAAGGGTACCCCCTTTATATTTCCCATCGATTTGCCCCATATGCCTTAAGACTGAGGTACAAGTAAAAAGTACAATATCTCACTAACCTGTACATATTTTTCCATCTGGTAAAAAGCACTAAGTCGACAATCCTTCTGCCTATATAAAGAAGTATAAAGCATTAACTAGATATGTTAAACACTATTTTTAATTATTTTTTTTATTATTTTAATTCATTTTTTATGAAATTATTCAAATTAAAATTTAAAAATAAAGAAAACTTAAATTCAAAATGTGTCAAAACATAATTTGTTTTCAAGCTGCTCATTTAGGCTACATTTGGTAAAAATTTCCTTCATGGCAGTGGTTAACTTCTCCATGTAATTAGTGGGTCATCCCAGTAATCTATCAAATGGGATTAAAATTTGATGTTGATACAAAGATCAAAGACATGTTTAATCCTGTAATAAGTGACAGCAATATACACAAATGTGTACACAACACATACCAAAATATAACAGAGGTATACACAAATCCATATAGAGAATACATGTCAGTTCAATTGGATGGATCTACATCTCATCAAGATCTTGCTGGCAGTAATTAGAAAGATGCACATATTACTTGTAAACAGTTATTATTACTGAGAAAACTCCTAAATAACATTGAGAAATATATTCTGTGTCAGATTTCAAGTCCATGAATGCAATGTCTGCAAACAGGCAACACTTGTCAAAACACAACATGGAATAAAAAAAGGAATAAAATTCAATGATAACATATCTGATGGTCATTTGCTGAGCTCTGCTACATTAACAACCATGAAAGATGAGGACAGCTGGAAGTTGCCTCACTTAAACTGTTAACTGTTTGGTGAAAGATTAAAGTGGCAACTTACAGTGAGAAAGGCCTATCTTCCAACAGAGTTGGAAGCCATACCTCTGAGTCACGCTGTGCCAAATTCCCAGAGTTGATGTGTGTGTGTTGGGGGGGAGGGGGTTGTATGGGGCTTGCTAATATTTGGTGCCTGTAATTCATGTTCCTTGCTACCCACAAGATCTCTGATATGAATATGAAAGAGAATTACAAACTTATAATCCTGGAGATAGTGGAAATGGAATGAAGAGAAAGTATTTGCTATGATGCAAATGTGACTGACAATAAACACACAACAATGTGAAACCATCAACAGTCAGATTAATTGTTGACTCATTTAATCAGATTTTATTTGTCTCATTAAAGTTACAAATGCAAAAGGCATTTTGGAAATTCTTTGTGTGTGGAACAAATATCTGAGTTTTTACAGGTGATATAATTATTATTAATTTCATGTGGTTTTAGACTGATATAAAGTGAATTAATGCATAAGTGATTTGAAGCATTGAAGATTTGAACTGAGGTCGAAATTTTGAAAAAAAACATGTAATTGTATCTATGTGAATTTCCTTTCTTCCATTTACATTTTATTGTATCTTGAAAGTTAATTTGCTCATAATTACCAGCTGTGTTAAATGAACCTTGTCATATTTGGCATTGACTATTTGGCCCTAGTACTGACAAGTCAGTCATTTTTTGCCTATATTTGCTCCAAAAGGTCTCAATTTTGTCGCAGAAATGGCATAACAATACAAGAGATGTTACCCAGCATTATCAGTATGATATTTATTTCAACCACAATTAGCAAGAAAAAAAATAATTTTAATAGTTAAAAAATTTATTAAAATTAATTAAAAAAATTATTTTATTTTATTAATAATTTAAAAACATAAATTTGAAACAACCCTAATATTTGTACGTTATTCATGAGTCATCATGGAAAAAATTGGACTGATCCAGTAAAAAATGTAGACACAGTGACGATTTAAAGTTCTCTGGTCAAATGTGAAATTGTCATGTGACAGGTATCAGCCCACTATTAATTTCGTTACTTGTTATGTATTAGCGTTAAAAATCGACAAAAATCCAGAAAATTCACAATGCCTAAATCCACCTGGCATGTCAATATTTACCTTGTGGGACATTACCAGTGGAAGTCTTGACAGATGTTGACCATGGAAATTTCAAATTACCGCCACTGACAGCTGATTCGTGCTACAGAATGTCATTCAATTCGTAAACAGGGAGCCTTCTCACCCTTCACTGATCATGTCTTCATCCACCATGCTTTTTCCAAAGTGGCCCAAATCAAAACCAGGAAGTACAGTTTGAAGATTCATCTGCAAGTTGAAATATCAGCTATATCAGAAATGCTGATAAATCGCAGCTCATAAAATCCATAAAGATCTGCTCTCAAATTTCCAAACAATGTAGATCGTGGCTACTGACCCGGAAGTCATTAATTGTAATCTGATGCCAAATGGATTTCCCACAGCAAGCCCCGCCATTTTGTTCATATTTTGCGGAGCCATACTGGACACGACACGCTTGACCCTGTGTTCGCACTGATCACAGACTCGTAATAGTAACATCGTACAACACCTATACGTTATCTTTATTACTTACTTCCCATGTATTCATGTATTTATTTATTTTTTTCGTGCCAATACGGTTTTGGGGACTTCCCTTCTCTCGCTGTATGGCTATGTGGAGAAACTGAGGATACCCCACTTGCCATTTATGCTGGGCATATAGCTGTCGATATTGTCGGAGGCCAAGTTTGGTGACGTGCATTTCCGGACATTGACGAAGATTGCCGGACATACCCGCGTATTTAGAGTGTCGTTGACAAGGGACTACTTTCTGTCCGCGGAGGCTTCTTCCCGCGACCGCATCACCGCGGAGGAATACATTCCAAGGGGTCATTTCCGGTCACGTGACTCTTGATCCCTTTGAAAGAGCCAAGCTCTACCAGGCATTCATTTTGTTCTGCTTTGCGTCACTCCATTTAGCGCTGTAAGGGTCTCACGGACTGTGCCGGAGTTGACCCGAGGTCATCTGTTGCCACAGTGAACGAACATGGCGACCGTCTAACTGGGCGAATTGATATCAGTCGCTACTCACCGATATATATTTCCGCAACATATAGTTCTAGGGTAATTTTTCAAAAAGCTGCCTTCAAACTGTGTGAAACTGGCGTTTTCAAATACATTGAATAATTGTTTAGTGTATTTCGAGATAAATATGCATTTTGCGATCAGTAAAACAGTCAGGTAGTACAGTTCTTGGTTTTTACAAGAATCCTGTAAAAAATGGCGAGACCCCTACAGGGGTAAATGCAGCGTAGCGCAAAGCACCCTGGGAGAGGATGTGAAAGAGCATTTGACGGCGCATTGACCTTGACCTCTGAGTTCACTTTGTGACGTCACTTCCGGTTCCTGTCACGTGACCGGAAGTGACCTTCGACCCATGCGCACCATTTTATCCGATATTGTGCGCATGCGCAGGGGTCAAAGGTCACTTCCGATCACGTGACCGGAACCGGAAGTGACGTCACAAAGTGAGGTCAAAGGTCAGCGCCCGGTCAAATGCTCTTTCTATACTAATCTGCAGTTTCGAACATGTGTTCTTTTCAAGGAATAGTTGTACAGTACTTTGAAAATGCTATATATAAGGTCCCATATTTATCACAGGGGCTTTGTTGCTCAACAACAGTCACTAAAGTTAGATGAACATGTTGTAATTTCTGGACGTACAGAAACTAATTTCGGGATGTACAGAAATGATTGATACTTCATGTCTGAGTCTTTGTGCAGCTGAAAAGGCTCTAGTCTAGGCACAGTTTTGTCCCCAGACTTGGCTAATGTATGCATTGTCTCGTGATTCTTACATGGAGTATGAACCACAGAAATTAATTTCGGGACGTACTGAAATTAATTTCGGGGCGTACAGAAACTAATTCGGAACGTACGGAAATTAATTTCGGGACGCACAGAAACTAATTTCGGGACGTACAGAACTTTAATTTCGGGACGGTATGAAATTTATTTCGGACGTACTGAAATTGATTTCGGGACGTACAGAAATCCAGTGGGAAAAAATAAATACAAAATTACAAAAAAAACAATAATAAAGAAATTTTTTTTTATTGTTTGTCCCCTATGAGCCACCGTAACTTTGAGACTTGAGTACGGAAAACAGAAACTTTTGTTTCTGTGTATCCTACTGATCGCCAATTCTAAATGCAGATGTCTTTACACCTATAGAATTGAGGTCATTAACCCTGGTATATTAAAGCTACGAGGTACACAATGACGAATTGTGTCCAACTCCCGAGAGTTACACCGTAAGTTTATTAGGAGGAGCAGGGCTGGGATGGAGAGCCATCATTGGATCACATAATCGGTATATTCCACTAGTCTCATTGAGGTATTAATCGAGTGTACACAAAATGGAGGCACGGAGACCGCTCTGTCGCATGTCGGTACACCGTCGTGATATGACTGAAAACTGACGTTAAATCGTATTCACCCACTCGCAAAACATTTTTGCGTTCAAAACTGGTTCATATTCCGCCGATGAATATCTGATAATATCGCACATATATGATGAGTGAACACAGGAGAAGCAAAAATTATTTTGGGGGGGGAGGGGGTGGTGTGTCTCCCTCCCGCGAAGCGAGTGATCCAGGGATCCTTCATTTTACGCACTTTGGCGCATTTTCAGAGAAATTTTCACAATTTACGCCTTTCTAACTCTTTCAAAAAGGGGGACAACAATCTTCCTAAGATATTGGTGTTCAGATGAAATCATCTTCTCGTCAGTTTAAGTCAAAGTCAACTTCTAACACCTCTGCAAGAGAAGGTCACTTTATTGATGCGTAAGTTAATTGCATCAATCCCAAGCTGAATTGTTTGAAGTTGCCGCTGCCAAACGCGGCAATTTCCGGCGCTCATTAACGTTTTTATCGAAAAAGAGAGGCGGAAATCATATGAAACTGATAATCCATGAAGACTGTATTGGACTTAACTCTAAATCAAATAGAAAAAAAAACACTGGGAATAAGTTTGCACTTTGCATGAAGCTGCAATTCATAACTAATTCACGAAGAAAGAAGGAGGCGTTTTGAACTTTCAGACGCTTCTCTACTAATTTTCGACCCATTTCAAGGCGCCTCAGTGACAGTTATTGGATGGACCAAAGTTGCCCTTGCTCAACCTCCCCCCCCCCTCCCCATCCCCCTTCCAACTCCCCTCTTAACCCTCAACCACCTCGCTGGGGGTCTAATAACACCCCAGCCACCATTTGCGTACACTTCGCCATCCATAAGATGGCTTGCGAATCGTGAGTCTCCATTATTGCGGAGCGATATCCGGTATATTGCGGGATTCTGTTCGGCCTTCATCCGGCAGAGAACAGACTCGAGAAATCTGATAAATTACAGATTTTCAAACCACTTGGGAAACAAATATAGGCTAGGCTTACAAAATATATAGGTATAAATAACTTTCGTATCACCCAAGAGGTGTGGTAGATCTGTAATTTTCAACAAGTAGGGCATCACATGATTCGAAAATGGCGAGTCACGTTGGGGTTACGTCGGTAGACTTTAGCTGATTGGCTGACGAAGTCACGTGGTATTGATTTCTGGAAATTCCCTCTCGCACTTGCCGAAAGTAGGCTGTAAATGGATACACACGATCCCAGGGTCAGTCTTACCGCGTATAGATGACCGAAATGGTTACAGGTTGCCCAGCCACCAGTCAGATTTTTGGACCGGATTCGGGGCCTTCGCGCACATCGCCGGAAGTGACATCATATATAGTAAAATAGAAGTTTAACGAAACTTTTGATTACTTTTCAAGTCTGCATAATACCTCCGTTGACCTAGCGTTAAAACGAATTATCTGGAGATAATTTTCCCTGTTTATCTGGACAGAGCATATGAAAAGTAGTTCGCTCATGTGCAACACTAAAGGAGTCGTTTGGTCGGATGCAAACTGAACCGTGCGTTGGTTGGTTTCCCCTATACGTCATAGCAACGTAGTAAAGGTCAACTTCCGCTATTGGAGGCAGGGATGTTATTGGAGCCTGCGAAATGGAGCATGCGCTGTGCTTAACCCTATCTGGCCTGGGCTTTTTGGGACCTGTCCAGGCCTGGGGGGGGGGGGGCCGAAATGGCCCCCCTAATTATTTTTCTTACCCCTTGAGCCAGGGGGCTGAATCTTATTACACTATACCCTTGGGTCAAGCTCTACCAGAAAATGTAAAAAAATCCAAGATGGCCGCATTGATGACGTCACAGTGACGCCATTTTGAAAAACGGCATTTTTTGGTCGATTTTTTGGTCAGATTTTCCGAATTTTTTATTTTTGCAATTTCTCCACAAAAACTGCATGAAAAATTAGCAAATATTAATGTGATACGAAATAAAATAGTTTTTGCCCACTTTTCATTGCGGAAAAGCAGAAATTTTGAAGAAATATGACAAAAAATCACTTTTCTGGTACACCGCGTGGCCGCCATCTTGAATTTACCCATGATCCTCTCCTTGGGGTTATGAAAATAGGCTCAAAATGACCCCAATAAGACAAATGATAAAGTCACGGAGTGTCAGCTCTCCATTTTTCGCCGTCCCGGAGATAGTGCAGAAAGTTTGGTGGGGGGAGGGGGCATAATGGCCTTCCCCCCCCCCCCCCCCAGGCCAGGTAGGGTTAAAAACTGGTCCCTGCTTTTTTGGTAGATGATGGATATAATGCATGTGTCCCACTTCACCCCCGTCCCATATCTCCCAGCTCTCCCCTATATTACTTTATCAGGATTTCATCCACAGTCAAATACTACCATTGATTTCTTTGGGGTTCACGATTGTGATAAGTAAAAGTTTGACTTCCGGTGATTGGGCAGTACACCTGACTGGGTGCGGAATGGATTGTGATATATTCTAAAATGTTTCTTACTCTCAAAAACATCAAAACAACCTTTTCATATTTTAGTTTTATATCCCACAGCTTACTTGACGTGGTGAGTTATTTGTAGTCGTGAATATTAGTGGGTATAGTTTTCTCAGGATGTATACTCAGTCGATATCGGATCAAAGGCTGCAAATAAGAAGGTCAACCAATCAAAGCACGAGTAGCGGAAATGACCAATGAGATAACTGGTCATCTGGAAGAGTTCCAGGTCACCCACGTGCTAAGCTGAAAATAACCGAGCCGGATATTTTCCTCGGAGTCCAGCATATATAACGCACATGGTCCATCTCGACTGCAGTAATCGTTCTATCCTGCAGAGATCCGACAGAAAATCAAAGAAGAAACGACAACGTTTGGAATAAGGTGAGTTTAATTATTATGGCGCTTTGATGAGAAGCAATAGTAATTTCATACAAAGTTTATTTTTCAAAGCTTTATTCCGAATACGCGTTACTATCATTTTTAATTCGCGACATTCGTCTACTTTATTTAAAGTGATCGTAAACCCCCAAGTAAAGTTTCCATCAAATGAAAGACCATTGCAAACAGTGTGAGAAAATATTTATTGTAATTTTTTACGATTTTATTACACAGAGTAAACTGCAAATAATTAATTTCCTCGATTTTGGTGAAACATGCACATTGGAATAGTGAGTCTGTGTTGAAACTCAAAGTATACACACCTTAAGCTTCAATCAAGCAATGGAAAGTGCATACACAGTTTTAAATATATGTATTAAGGCAGTGTGACGTCACTGGACCGAGATATGATTGTAACAGCCCACCATAGAATTATTTGCAGTTTAATTTATGTAATAAAATCGTAAAAAATTACAATAAATATTTTCCGACACTGTTCGCAATGGTCTTTCATTTGATGAAAATTTTACTTGAGGGTTTTCGATCAGTTTAAGTTTATTAAATTTCTACCATAGTTATCAATTTTTCATTCTGTTGATTCGATGAGTACACTGTACCGGTACAATAAATTGGGATGAATATATTCCAGTTCTATGGCTTGTTTCAGTAATTTTGACTAACGCAGTCGTGTGTCTTATAACATTGGAAGTAAACAAAATGAGACCTTACCGCATTAACGCAATAATAATGGACAATGTTACTGAATTGTAGTCCAACAACTGCCTGCATGTAGAGTAAGATCATGACTTCTTCAGCCAAGCCCTCCTACGTTTATAGAGAAATACTTTTACGATCGGTAGGGATATAATTTAGTTAACATAGTAGCATATTTCTAACTTAGAGCTGCGAACATATTCATCATGGTTAGCATATTGATACATTTAGATGGCAGGGAAAAGCAAATTTACTATATCTGAGTCAGTTATCACTACCGGTAATGAAATAAATATTTTCCAACAAAAAAAAGAAGAAAAAAAAAAAGAGTGACCCACAGACTGCTGCCACGGACCCAATCTCAGTAAACTCAGATTTTTTATAACGGGCATATTTCTCATCTTGGTTTAACTAGATTGCCACACGGGCCCATCCTCGCTAAAACCAGGGGTATCTCTATCTGTATGAACGATATAACCCCTGGTCCGCTTGGGCAGTGTATCGGGATCAACGACACACAGCGGCATCCTGCGCATATTGACCAATCAGATCACTTAAGCACCGCGACCATGGCGACCCTGACAAAAGATTCGAAAACACCATAGCTTGTGTGATATCCAGTGACAGATGAACTTGCACCTTTTCAACAACCATGAACATTAATAAATATAAAGGAAACATAGTTTAAAACAAAATCTATTTGAAGAGAAAATAAACCCATTCATCTACCATCAAACATCCAACAAGCCAGGCAAAGGCAGAAAACACCGAAGCTTTAAAGGCGGCCCGTGATGTCAGTGTATCCGACTTCACCTTCCCACTGAAGTGAAGGACTTGAACTGGGTTGAAACGCACGGATTTCTATAAAATTTCACCGGTCTATCCATTAATATTTTATTGTTATGCGTGCTTGGATTAAATATTTTACATTCGGTATCAGCGAATAGTTTAGCAGCGAAAGTAAAACCCAAACGTATTATATACCATCAGCGCAGTTTTTCTAGGTCACGTAACTGGAGTGTGGGCGGAACGCGGTTTGCTATGCAAGTTGGTCAAGGGTTCGCCTTTGGCTCACAAATAGAAACCGCGACGTCGTGAAGATGCACGGGCCCGGCAGTAGCTGAACTGCTGCTTGGTCAGGCGTATACACCCATTTTGTCTTTGTGTTGATGCGGCTAGGCCCTTTTACCAGATTTATAGCTCAGATAATAATGTCTTTCCTCGCTTTTATGTTTCAGGGTCAAGATGAATCTACTCGGTGGTCTCGCTGTCTTGATATTATTGGTTTGCATAGAGAATTCTTCTGGGAACTTTTGGGCGAACAGAAAGGTTCACTGTGGAGTGTCCGTTTGGTCTGACTGGTCGGCCTGGACAGGACCCGCTCCTGCCGGAACCCGAACCAGAACTCGGGACATCGTGCGGAACCCAAGGAATGGCGGTAACGCCTGCCCGTCTCTGCGAGAAACGGAATCACGGTCTGGCACACGTATGTACAACGTAGATATATATTTTTGGTATAATTCAATGAACTGTGTAGTAAACAGTGATTGTGTGGCAGTAATACACAATCATGTACACATACTGTTTACTTTTATCTGACAAACAAGATTAACGCTTTTCGGATTAGCAAAAGTGTGTTTTTCTTATCCTTTTTCTGCAAACGTTTATTCTCGGATTTAACAAACTAAGGGTTAGTGTAGAGCAGAGTTGGTAGCTTACTGATTTACACATGAGGTCAACGTCTTGATGTCCATGTCAGTTGTGTGTATGTTTTCATCAAGTGTGCAGTACGTCCACGGTAGTGACTGTTGATGGTCAACGCGATCTTTTAAATATTGCAAACAGTAGATTGAGTTGTCTATAGTTAATTTAATCAGTTCAATGCTGTCACTAATGACACGGTTATAAAAAACCAACAATGCTTCTGCCCCTAGCCACATTTCTTAACCTTACCTGGCCTGGTCCTCTTGGAACCTGCCCATGGCCTGGGGGGAGAGAATTTTCACCACGCTGGCCTCCTCAATATTTTTTTTTACTCCTTGAGCTAAGGGGCTAAAATTTACCATATTATAGCCTTGGGTCAATTTCTACCAGAAAATATTAAAAAATCCGAGTTGGTCGCTGTTATGGTCATTTTCAAAAGAGGCATATTTTGGTCAGATTTTGTTTGTGTTTTCTTCTCAAAATCTGCAAGATAAATTAGTAAATACTAGTCTGAATACAGATTTTTTGCCCACTTTTCTTCGCACAATAGCAGAGTTTTGAAGAAAAATGACGAAAACATCACTTTTGTGGTACCCCACACGGTCGTCATTTTGAATTTCCCCAAGATTCTCTACTCGGGGGGTTATACAAATACCTCAAAATAAACCTCAATATGATAAATTACAGTCACAGAGTGTCAGCTCTCTATGCTTTGTCGTTCCGGAGATAGATTAGAAGAATTTGTAGTGGGGGGGGGGGGGCATAATGACGTAAACGGGTTAATAACCTGGTTAAAAACCTGAAGTATATGTATGCTCTTAATTTGCAATGAACTAGTTAATATCTCGGTTTAAAAATAATAATAATAATAATAAATCATAAACCACAAAAAAAAACCCTGTACTGTGCTAACAATGTAGAATTAAAATATGCACGTGCATGCAAAAGCCCGTTGCAATATCTATTGTATTAGGAAGGTGGAAGCGATGGACGTTGTTTAATGATAACCGGTATCCAGTTGAAATCCATTAAAGCATGACTTAATTCTCGCTATCCTCTTTTTCAGATGCATGGGACCAACAAAATGTACCCAAGAAATTCCACAACAAATTCATGACTGGTCATACCCATTATTACAGCTTTGCCACCGCGGCCGGGACCGTCAGTGCCGCTGGCGGCTCAGGAACAGGGGGTGCACTGACGCTCTTACCACGTGACCTCCTCTTCGTCATCGACATGAGCGGCAGTATAAGTCGCAGCGATTGGACAACCACGAAACAGAAGCTCGCGGACCTGATAGAGAGACTGTGCGGAAGCATTGGACGAGGAAGACAAAATAACCGGATAGCCATCGTGACATTTTCCAGTAGAGTGGTTCTTAACTTCAACTTTAAAACCCACTGGACGATAGCCAGTGTCCGACAGGCCATCTTGAACATGCCACAGGACCGACAAGCGACGTGTACGGGCGATGCCTTTGTGTATGCACATAAATACATGTTTGAGCCAGATACAGGTAGGTGTAGCTCACCATAGCAGAAATGCATCGAATGTTTTAACCCTAACTAGCTTGATTTTCGGCGAGGGGCTGGGTTGTGGGAGAGTTATGCCGCGTAGTTCTCCATGTACAGTGCATATACCAAACTTTTCCTGCGCAAAATGGAGTTGAATCTTTCTGATTTGATGGCAGATATTGGTGTCGTCCTATGAAAAGGATCACGAGTGAATTCAAAATGGCGATCAGTAGGGGTTCAAAGAAAGTTGCGTTTTTAAATTGTTTTTTTTTGCGCCTCAAAAGCGCATGAAGCTAATTTATTTTAGCCTGATAATGTAAAATGATGGTTCTCAATCATTAACATTTGACAGAGACATGACACATGGGCTGAAGGAAACACATTCAGGACCGTCCAAACTTGAACTGCTAATGAAACGATGAATATATATCGCCGATTAGTGATGCACCAATTTCAAAACACAGCAGCTCATTTCCTTTCATTATTTCATATAACTTGTATAAATGTGTTCTCTAAAAATAAGCGAATAACCGTTTTGGTCGAATTTATTACATATTGGATGGGCTTAATATCACAATTTAAACCATATGGAACCAATATGACATTCCCGTCATATGAGACAACATATTTTCTGTTTCATCCAATTTTAAGTAAATGGGCATGACGCTGCTCTCGGAAATGACTGCTGGTGCACGCCCGACTGGGCTGCCCGCTGTGCCGCGAATTGTTGCATATTTGAAGGGATGTGGGGTGGGGTCTCTTCCCGATTGCGTTTTTCATAGATGGTTTCTTGTCATTATTTGTGTTAGTCTATGCTATTTGAATAATTACACTCAATATAAATATACAATTCGGCTTTTCAGGTATCCGGTCCGCCACAGAGTCGGTGAAAGAAGTTCTGGTGTTGACTGACGGACATTCCAACTGTGGTGCGAATTTATCGCGGGAAGTTCGCAGACTTCAAGTGAAAGCCTTCGTTTTTGCTCTGGCGATAGGAAATTACGGTACCCGAGGCAGAGCTGAGATAGAATCTATGGTGTCACGACCTCTGATAGACCATATCTTTTCTTTAGCGAACTTCATAGAATTCAGAAGAATGGTGGACGCTATAATGCAGTATCCCGACAAATGTGTTCCATTTGAACTGTCTTAAATGGAAGACGAACTCTAATCTCATTGCATATTCATTGTGGAATATTAACCATCGCACATGAACTGATTGACGGGAGGTGTATATGTTTCTTCTTCGTACACCAGGTCAATTTCTACGTTTTCGATTTGACCTCACCTGGGTATATTAGCCGACCAATTTTCTTCATAATCTAAGATGTTTATTTCATGTACGAACCAATCAGAACTGACCCACGGCAACTCTGTGGTGACGTCATCCACCGTAGCTGGTCAGTTCCCTTAGTATGGAGGTAAAAGGGTGGCGCAATAAATTCGAATTCAGATTGATTCGATGTTAATGACGTCTCGGGTCTATTAATAGATTACAACCCCCATTCGAAGACTACAGGTGGGCCATTGTACCAATGGCAGTTCGATACGTATGCGTTGAAATTAACTTGGTGTAAGCAGATGGTGTGTTTGCGACATTTATTGATACAAGTACAATAATTTATTCACATTTGAGCTTTCATATTGGATTATGATTGAAGTTATTTTCTCAACGCACTTTAATATTCTATACTCGAAAACTAATGGTTCACAATTCACATATTCTAGAAATATAAAGAAATAGAACACTACCGGTATGTAGTATATATTGTACATATATGCCTAAATTATAGTAAATTCCATTATACTAGGCATAGGCATTTACACCCTGTGTATACCACATACTGGCTGTGTTTTATTTCAGTATTTTTTTTATAGAATATGCGATTAATAAACCATTAGTTTGCGAGCGCCTTAGATTCAATAGCAATCGTGTCGATCTCAGATCCTGTTATTTTTTTTCTAGTCAGTATTATTTCTACTGCCCAATCGGTAACAACAGACGAAGTTAATAGCCTACTTTTGAAGAGCGATGGACTGTATTAAGGCGCCTGTTGTATGTGTATAAATTAGACTCAGAAGTTCATTGAAGTCACAATTTACATAGGCTATAAAATCCACTCAAAAACTCAGTAGAGAAGCCAAGAATCACGGTAAACTATTAAAGTATTTACACATTAAGAGGGTAAAATTTTAGAAAAAAAACAACAACTGAATGTTGATTGGACAAAAACTCAATTCAGCGAGAAAAAACTGAATATTTTGAAGTCTATGAATCTCTGAGACTGTGGACGAACTAGTCACAATTTGAGAAAACTGTCAGATTCCCGTGGAGTTTATTTATTGTTATCATTATTATTGCAGTTGTTATTTTACATTAAACAATAGCAAGTTAATTTATAGACTGGACTTGTGTCTTTCTAGTCTTTTGTCTTTCTGGATATAATTAAAACATTCGTTGTTCAACAAATTTTGTTTATCATTGTTCATCTTTGTTTTGAATTATCATTTTATTCATGCTTGGAATTGGCGCTGACTGTCGTATACGAATACAGGCCTTTCGATTCACGGGGAAATCTTTTGTGGACGACAGCTGAATATTGAATGTTGAATCTGTCGCCATAGTTCACAGACTTCGTCTCCATTTTCAGAGCATGTTCTATCACTCTTTAAATATACGCCATTGTTCAACACTATCTGACCTGGGCTATTTGGGACCTGTCCAGGCCTAGGACGGAGGGCCATTTCCTTCTCCCCCCTCCCCCCCCCCCCACCCCAACCCTTCTATATAATTTTTTCTTACCCCTTGAGCTAGGAAGCTGAAACTACACTATACACTTGGGTCAAGCTCAACAAGAAAATAAAAAAGTAAAAAAAATATAAATCCAGGATGGCGGCTCTGATGACTTCACAGTGACATTCTTTTCATCGCTAGGCCCTGTGGTCAGTCGGGGAATTAAAAAAACCCTCACAATTAAAAACGGTTGAAAGGTTCGACAAATTTTGATTTAAATATTCTATGATGTCACTTTCTATGATGTCACTTCCGGCTATGTGCGCTCGGGCTGGAATCCTCCCCGAAATTCTGACTGCTGGCTGGGGTAATATTATGCTCCAATGAGGAGGTTGCACATTAGCATGGTTTGTGCCATGTGGTCGTAAACTGTGGCGTTGTACATTTCAATCACTCATTTACAGAAGAACGGGGACTTTAAGGAACAAAAGAAAGGAAGACTGAAATGAATCTTTTAAAAACTGGGCTGCCCAAGAACGAAAATTATTCAATATTATGTGATACGAGTGTCGTAGATATACTTGTAGAACGACCGAATAGTGTCATCTGCCGAGACGAGGTCGCCTAAAGGGTTTCATATTTCTCATCGTCGACAGAGGCGCATCTCTAATCTCAGCCACGGCAATTTGCCAGATAGTAACTGTCGTTGCGATACAAGGAGTCTTAAGGATCATCAGGATCTTTGAGATTTTCGAAAAAGTCTAAATTTCTAAACACGCCCCTCATCATTATAATGACCAAATTTTATGACACAATGACACCATGAGACATGGAATGACAAAAAATGTATTTCTTTTTTTGGGGGGAAAAATGTTTTCAATACCTTTGTGAAGCAAAAATGAAATAAAAATGACATAGAATTTCGCGAAGCAACTTTCAGAAAATAAATACAATAACAGGCCAGGAAAACGATAGATAAAATGACTCAACTAATTTTTGGAGATCCTACGAGCAAAATGATCCATTTCGCCTGAAGCACGTGGCCGTACATACATTTCGACTCTGCACGTGTGCAGAAATGACCGCTGAAATCTCGCCATTTTGCCTTCGACGTCACAACAAAATAAAGATAATTCAATAGCAAATAAACTATAGCAAATATTAAATTCAAATTTTCCACAAATACACAGTAAGATCCGTACTTTTCAGCCCATCTGTTGACATAGAGGTCGAATTTAGCGCTTCGATTCTACACAGTTCGGAATGTGACAGAGCGTGCTTCTTTTCCAAACAAGGTGACCCATCACATCTCAATAATAATATTCATACGTCCAAATAGGCATGTCGAAAATATCGTCCATATCATGTATATACATCAAAGAAGCATCATAATTCAGTGAAATATGGTGATATTTAACATACAACATGTTTATTTCGACAATTTCATTGCAGAAAATCATTTTTGTCAACCTCTCTGGAGATGTACTATTTCGAGCCGCCTTACTCTAATATCCCGATGCATGCTTCTCGAGAAATCGCGCGAGATTTGATAATTTGATGAAACTGAAGAAAAACAGATCATTCGTCTAATTACATCAAATTTAGACAGCAAAGATGGTAGTACAGTGAATTTCGGTGAGTAGCCCTCACAGCTGAACGGTTCTGCATTCCGATCGCATGTTCTGAAAGTGTTTGTCGATGAGAATGGGTGAGCATAAACGTGCGTAGCTGAATGACATTAACCCTCCGGACCATGTGCCAACAGCAACAACACGAAACAACAACAACACGTTGGATGACTGTCTCATTCAGATTGGCTTTGATTGACAGGTGTTCAATTTTGTGCAAAGGGTTAATGCATCGATGCCGGAAAAAGTACACCTGAGAACGAAGAAATGTGAAACGCCATTTTTCTGAACAATTCAGTTTGTTTGACCACCTGTAGCATTCTATATTCCAACACCTTCAAGTAGGTCATTCTTGTTTACCCTCAACGAAGAGATTATTCAACTTTATTCGTGAGTTAAACAGTCACTAGATTTTTTCAATTTCCAAATTTTACTTCAAGAAATCCACCACATTTTTGGTCAATTGTGCTCCACAAAGTCATTTTTCGAGTTAGTTCAAAGAAATAGTCATATTTTCTTGTGTTTAAAGGTGTTTCCTATCTTTCTGAGATGAAATAATGCGCGCTTGATAATTCAATGTCTTTTTGAAAATTTCAACCTGAAAAAAAAAAATGTCAAAATCTCTCACTTCCCTCTCCTTCTTAACTGGACTGTCCGTATTACGATGCCGGAGCATAAGTGAATATTTCTAAACCAAATCGGCTGGCAATTTGCGATTTCCGCCCAAAAAACGTGACCTGGCCCTTGAGAAGTGCTGTCAACATCCGTGAACAGACCATGCCCATGTCATGTGACTATCATTATCGTGTACCGATATCCTTTTCTATTTCAACGTCAAGGACTATACAGTCACTCACACTCGCTATTTTTTACCCAACTTCCCGTTCTTTGCCTACTTTCGAATAGTCCAATAAAATGGATCGTTCAGGCTCTTTTTTACCCCTCGACCATTTTGGCCTCGGGGTATTATCGTCATCATGTCCGTCCGTCCGTCCGTTACCGCATTTTAGGAAAACCCGCTCGATATTCAGTGACCACATTTTAGGAACTTATTTATCAATTTATAAGTCAGACGCCTATCGAAAATGGCTCCTCTCGGCCCATATTTTACAGAGTTATGCCCCTTTACAGATGTATTGATTTCATATTTTGTGATATATGCTTGAATGTAATCAACTATATCTGCAGAATTGTATTTGATACAGCTGCTAAATTTTGGAAACTTATTTATATAGTTGTATTCTAGAAGCCAACAGAAAATTAGTCGCCTCGGCTCTTATTTTACGGAGTTACGCCCCTTTCAGTTGCAATAGTTTTCAGTTTTGTGATACATGCTTCACTGTAACCAGTTATATCTAATTAACTGTGTTTGGTACAGCTTGCAAATTATGATGAAACTTTTGTATCTAGTAGAATTCTAAATGCCTACAAAAAAATAGTCATCTCTGCCTATGTTTTACGGAGTTATACCCCTTCTCGGATCTAATAATCTCTGGTTCTTTTGTGATATATAGTTGAGTGTACAAGTTATATCTGCAGATCCGTGTTCGGTACATCTACTAAATTTTGGGAAGTTATTTATCTAGTTGTATTCTAGATGCGTACAGAAAAATCATCGTATTTTATGGAGTTATGCCCCTTTCTGGGTGTAATAATCTTGGATATGCTTGAATGTATTAACCAGTTATAGCGGAAGAACTGTGTTCGGTACCGCTACCAAATTATTTATCTACTTATGCCCCCTTTGTGATATATGCTTGAATGTAGCTGTTATATCTGCAAAATTAATGATATGCTCTAAAAAGGACAATTTTGAATGTTTAGTAAATATCGCCATAATATGTTGCACATTCTCAGCATATTTTTCAATTGCTTGGGGGAAGCCGAGCGGTTTTGTGAGTCTCACCCTCATGTTAATATGCCGGATTTATCGGGAGCCAGAACGTCCTATAGAAAATGTCACTTTGCACATGGGAGTCATGCAGACTACGACACCGACCGCTGGAAATCCACTGTTTTTGTCGAAATACAGCAATAACATGTCTACTCACCATGCAAAAACTTATCTTTGGTATGTTTCCATCCAAGTCGCACCACTAGTATTTATGGGTGGGTCAGCAATATGATATCAAACCGTTAAATTTTGTGTTAGCCATCACTTTTCCTATCAATAATGCCTGCGTTTGATAGTCACAAGTGACGAGTATGGATCTCTGTGTGCTATAATAACCCATACCGTATAAATATTCAAAATGATGCTGCTTACCGATTAATTCCTTCTCCTCCATGCACTCTTATCACTTTTATTAAAGTTCCCAGCGCTGGTGATTAGCTATACATGAGCCGTTTTCACAGCGACCCCGGTTCCCCCATATTACGGTAGACGCCACATTGTGTATTTTTGGGCCACTACGCATGCGCAGTTGGACAGACATGCCCAACATGGCGTCTACTGTAATATGGGGGGAGGTGGGGGTCTGTGTGAAAACGGCTCGTGTACAGCTAATCACCATCGCTAGGAACTTCAATAAAAGCGACAAGCGTGGAGGAGAAGGAATTAGCTTCCAGAAGAAAAAAACAGTAAGGAGCATCATTTTGAATATTTATATGGTACTAGCAAACTGAGATCCGATATTCGTCGCCTGTGACTATCAACCGCAGGCATCATTGATAGAAACAGTTGTGGCTAAGTTTGTGTGTGGTAATATCAGCAGGCAGTTTCTCTCCTGGCAGCATGGCTTCTCTGATAGTAGAAAGAAGAGCAAAAGAATCGAAGCCATGCAGGTCACAAACACCACGTGACACAGCCCGAGGTCAAGGTTCATATATGAAATCCTCTCGCACTGAGACTGATGGTGAACAAAAAGGGGCTATTGCCGCGTTGATCATTGGCAAATCAATAAGTGACACTAGCATTTCACGAGAAAATCCTAACGTGTAATATTTGCCGGGGAGAAAAATATGTTGAAATATGTCTATGAAATGAAGGCCAGCAACAGTAATATATTGTTGTAGTAAATCTACTTCTTCCTCACGAATATCTATCCCGTATTATCCTAAAGTTAGGTTTCCGTCAATATTTCAACAGCCCAACGAATATACAAGCGTCTAGTCCGTCATTCATAATTCAGCCGTCGTCCATTAAAGAGTATCCGCGTTCATAATCCAAAGACCTATTCCATATCCATATAACAGTATTAGCACCAAATTCAAAAAAGACAATCATAGTATACATAAACATAGGCTAGTTTCCTGCAAGAGAGAAGCGGTCAAAAGTTTTCAATGATGTCGACAAGACATCATGATGTTCCAAAAATATAAAATCCGTATCGCTGATCAGTATTCTTAATCCATAATAATCGTTCTAAAGTCGTTGTCTAGAGAATGGTGTATCTCAGTCACGCTTTGATTGTGACTGTTCATATGAGCACCATGACGATCTTGAAGTACATGGATTCATACGGCCCCTAGCCCCGGGTTAAGCGGAATTAGACACAAGTTATGAAACGTAACGCCATAGGTCTTGCACGCTACGTTTGTATTTTTCTATCAGCATGCGATATGTATCGCCAAATTTGAGAAATTTTGAGTGGAGGCGCTTGGAGGAATAGCCCTGTTTTATAAGTTTCTGCAACAATGTTTTGTGACGTTGATTGAAATCGTCACAGTTAACACAGGATCTAGCAAATGCTACTAGGCGAGATATGTATACGCCATATGCAGGTCCCACTGGAGTATTACTGTTCAGAAAGGGATAGTTTACGATGTCGAAATTGTAATCATCTCTTTTGTCATAAAGTCGACGAGAGAGAATGTAGAGATATAGATCTAAATATGATGTGCCTGTAGAGCTATCTGTAGTTTCCTTCAAATCCAGTGAAGGTGGATATATATCCTTCACTGCGTCATTTATATAGCGATTATCCACAGCGAGAAGATCGTCCAAATAGCGTTTGGTGAATGAGAAGGAACCGGCTTTGAATGGATCGGTTTTTGAAAGCGCCTGCATATAGTCATATTCATAAGAGAAAAGATACAGGTCAGCCAACAGGGGTGCACAATTAGTACCCATTGGAGAGAGAGAGAGAGAGAGGGAGAGAGAGAGAGAGAGAGAATTAAGGTTTAACGTCGCATTCAGCAATATTTCAGCTATATAGCGACGTACCCATTGGAATACCTATATGCTGTTGATATATTGTGTTGCCAAATTTCACATAGATATTTTTAATGAGAAATTCAAGCAACTCTATAAATAACATCCCATGAATGATATCTCTTGTATGTAGTAGAGCTAAAAAATGCTTTATGGCTTCCGACATTAATATATCTACGATCAGTTTTCTTGAACACAGATACTATTAATGAACTTAGACGGTCAATAAGGTCCTGATGAGGGATTGTAGTATAGAGAACTCGATATTTCAATACCCAAACTACTAAACAAAAGTCGCCAAATTTTCCTTTTCAAATATTAATTAACTATTTACAACAATATTAGGTGCCCTAATTAACATATATTACATATATTAACGCAAGTACACGTACCCGTTGGAATCCATCCCGACCACAACACGGAGGTTGCTTCACAGTCTTCGCCACTTACGACGGAAAAGTTTGCTACGCATCTGCGACGAAGTAAGAGTGTTTCAGAAAACCCAACGCGAAGAACCTGTTAGAACGCAAATATATATCGCTCCGAAATAACTATTTAGATCTATTTACATCATAAAGGTAAATGTTGGATGAATTATGGAAGGAAATAGTCGATTTTATCCAAAAGTCGACCATGAAATTTTGATGGCAGTGGATATTGTTCCGTAATACGGTATAATAGCACGATCGAGATATTCAACCTTTACCATGTGTAAATAAACCTATATTAATGCTAACGATAAACAACTGATCGCGGTATTTCACCCTTCTGTTGACATAGATAGATTCGTAGCCCAGCCCTCGCATACTAATTTTTTATGTCAGAAAGAGTTGATAAGTAGACCAACTAAAATTTTAGAATGCACATTCTGAATTACAAGCGTCTAGTCCGTCATCCATAATTCAGCCGTCGTCCATTAGAGAATATCCGCGTCCATAATCCAAAGACCTATTCCATATTCCATATAACAGTATTAGCACCAAATTCAAAAGACAATCATAGTATACATAAACATAGGCTTGTTTCCTGCAAGAGAGAAGCGGTCAACAGTTTTCAATGATGCCGGCAAGACATCATGATGTTCCAAAAATATCAAATCCGTATCGCTGATCAGTATTCTTAATCCATAATTCGTTGTAAAGTCTCAGCCACGCTTTGATTGTGACTGTTCATATGAGTACCATGAGGATCTTGAAGTACATGGGTTCATACGGCCCCTAGCCCCGGGTTAAGCGGAATTAGACACGTGGAAGAGCCACATACGTACAGCCGACCGATCTGGTTAGATTTGGATTTGGCATGGCTATATGGTTTGGACATTTGCGTACACTTCGACATCCATAAGCTGGCTTGGTGATCGTGTGTCGTCATTATTGCTAAGCGATATCGATACTTTACCGTACACTGTTCGGTCTTCATCCGGCGGAGAACATGCTCAGAAATTTGACAAATTTCCATACCACTTCTGAAACATATATTGTCTGGGCTTACAAAAGATACAGATATGAATAACTTCCGTATCATCCAAGAGATGTTGTAAATCTGTAATTTTGAACAAGTAGGACCACATGACTCGAAACAACCTGAGTAGTAGTGCGCCTGATACCCCCAATCCAATTACCACGTGGGGGCTGTTAGAGGTATCAAATTACGCTCGTAATGTGATATGGGGTATTGAGAAATTATTGAACAAGTAATATGATAAAATACGAAACTCATATTCGAATTATGAGAGCCAATACGACAGCGGGGGGAGGGGGGGGGGGGGGTGTAAAAACATTCATAGAACTGGCGTCACACAGACGAGTCCTGGCCTGCACGTTTCGAGTAGCTAACCGAATAAGGTCACACATCTGCTCGTTTGCGGGTTTTGACATGTTTGGTTCTGTACTAAGACAAATACATGAATATTAAAACGCACTGACGTCACGCAGACGTGTCCCGGCATGAAAAGCTTACATGAAATACGGAAATAAACATGCTGGGTTTTCTCTGTCATCTTTATATATATATAATTTCAGGTTTAGCCCCTAGAAAGAGTATACATCATGGATGTCATGTACAAGATAGCTTTGAGTGTATATAGAAAACGTATGTCCGGGCGTATAGAGAATCTAGAAAGAGTATTTGAATTATTGAAGCTAAAGAGGACATTAACTAAGTCGCGGTTAAACTACGTTAATGATATCTTCACCGCGGAAGACAGGGGTGATCCTTCCCTGGAGGAAATATCGAAAAGAGGTCCACGAGCCATCAGGACATTCATTGCTGTATTGGAAGAGACGGGGAATAACCACATCGTCCATTTGATCACCCAACCCGGCCCCTTTGACGAAGGACAGCGTATACACTTGTTGAATAGATTACCCATGATATATGCTGTGCATCTCATCCCTATTATGGAGGAAATGGAAGGGAAGTACAACACAGGATTAAATATCGGGCAACGAGTTTCTGTCTTCTTTCCCAAGGCCGTAGAATGTCTCGATGAAGAGAAAGCTGTAGATGAGTGGTTGAGAGACATAGGGAGAGACGGAGAAGTGGTGGACTTACCGTCGTTATCGGAATTCCAGAATCCTGAATGGCGAGAAAATCACCTGAAGACGGACGAGTGGAAGTCTAACCTTCCTGTACTCCTAAAACGAATGTGGAAGCATAAGCGATGTTTCATAGTGCCGTATATTAACTTAGAGAAGGACTGTACTTCTTCTATATATCGTAAGAGGACGATACATCCAAAGAACATGAAACCATAAACTTGGAAAATTTCTGATATTACTTCAAAAAGGACCATTTGCATTTGTATATATAAATATATATATATATATAAATAATGTCAATGTATATCATAGCGTTGTCTTTCATTTGTTTGTTATTAACTCCCCAGCTTGAGCTCCGAGCTCCCTCCCGAGCTCCCTCCCGAGCTCAAAGCTCATTCTCTTCCGAGCTCCGAACTCCTACGCCATCCCCGAGCTCCGAGCTCTCCCCACCGCTACATTCCAGAGCTCTCCCCACTGCCCCATCCCACAGCTTCGAGCTTTCTCCCGAGCTCCTACCCCATTCACGAGCTCCGAGCTCTCCCCACCGGCCCATTCCAGAGCTCTCCCCACTGTCCAATCCCAGAGCTCTGAGTTCTTCTATTTTTTCCATCCGCCCATCTCCGAGCTCTTGCATATAAACACTACATACATATGTGAGCCTTCATTATACGACGAGTGTCGCAGAAGAGGAGAGCCATGGGTTACGCTTGTCACTTGTGTTCAAAGTTATTGTCCAGCCCGTTCAATCTTCGTAGACATTTACTTTCTCTACATAAAAATACCAGAGACGAATGTCAACCCGCGCAAAGAAGTCCTGATAACGTATAAGTTGAACGTCAAGAAGGATCGAGATGTCAGACGAGAGTATTGAGCCATCCCTATACGATGACGGTGAGCGGTCCGTCCTCATGCGGAAAAATAGAGCCGTGACTCGCCCCTACGGGTATCTGTTCGTAGATTTAAAACCGCATACCTCCGACGCACGCAGACTGATGACAAACCTATTGCCCTTGGAACGCGATTCAGAACTATTGACCGATGTACAGCGACAGAGCACACAACCGCCCTATACCGCGTACCACTTGCCATCACATCAATCGAATCAACAGATCTATCGGGTGCCCGAGACAATAGACACTCAATATCCATCCGGAACTTTCGATAACTTTCACGTAACAGATGTCTACTCTGGGTCGCCCATTCCCGTAAAAACCCCAATGGGACAACAAACCCCACACTCACCATCAACGCCTACCCCTGAGATATAGCCAACATTCGGGCCAGGACAGCCTCTGGATTCCCAGAAGAATATGTCGATAAAGGGATATGGCGACAGCTCTTTAAAGGCAGTATGTACGGAGAAGTAGAGAAGAAACTTGAAGCGAAAGAAAAAGAATTTCAGCGCAAAGGATATTCCAGGAAGAACTATTAGCGCATAATGCATTGGCCCCTTCTTCTGCGACGATGTTTACGAAGACAATAATTAGTCGCGGGTATGAAATATCTGATCAATGATCCGATTCATATAAATATCGAACGAACAGTCTGTGGATTGAAAACTCCCAACATAAGTTGAGAGGACGCGTACGGTATAGCTATCGCTTAAAAGAAACACGTGTTCGAACGAATAATTGAGAATAAACACTCGTTGCACTCACGCCGTCATTCGACAGAACGATACCCACCTGAACGGACTGACAGGCCACTTTTCATGCGCTATGTCTTCGAGAGACTTGGATGTACTAGATGACGTTTCCAGTGACCCACCCAGCGATGATACCGACGATGACGTCGGTGATGACGACAATGAGGAAGACGTATCCGAGGATGACAACAGCTTTTGGGACATCGCGATGAACAAAGCCATCGACATGCACAGAGACAAGATAGAACAGAAACTAGGGGATTCCCAGGCAGTCTATAAATCCATGCGCCCAGAGTTCGCGCAAACTTTAACGACCTTTATTTGAAACAAGTCATGAACGAACTGCGCCAGGAAAATGTTCACAAGAAAGTCAAAAATACCACACAATACCTGCAAAAAGAATTAGAGTTCACAACTTCCGAGGCATGGGAAGTTTCCGTGAGCATGAGCAAGAAGACGTTCGAGAAATTAGTTCCGGAAACTATAGAGCATTTCGGATCATGATGTCGAAGAATTCCAAGAGCCTACCCCAACGTACCCACAACCGGGATCATTTTAATCCGTATGCCTATGAACTGTTACGTAATTTGACCGTCTCACAGCGTCAATATACACTCGTATTCTTATGGTCGAACAAGCGTTGCATATGACATGTTGCGGCATTATCGAGTATAATAATATTACTTACCCTGGCTTATTACGGCTTTCTTTCACTCTCCCCGTGTTATTTATCTGTACACCGCATCTCTCCTTAACGATGTGAATTTCACATTTTGCGGAGTATTGTGGATGTTCATATTCTGAAATATTTCATACCAATGGCCATTGATTATGAGCTCTGACACCACCGGTTTTCAACCTGAATTCTGTATATATAAACTTGAATAAAGTGATATTGTTGTTATGTAATGGAACAATGTTTTATTTGAAGAGGTAACTTTTGCTGTGTGGATAAACCAATAGCAATATGGTAAAGCTCTCGGGAGAGTCTGTTAATGTGGCAGTATAATATAAGTTTTCTGTAAACTCTGAACGTTCAACAATGAGGGGAAATAACTCTGACTGGCATGCGAGTCTTAATGTGGTGACATAATATCAGTTTTCTGTGTGAGGGGAAATAACTCTGACTGGCATGTGTCAAATGCTCTATGACTGGGCTCTGTGCCTGACGCGGAAATCAGCACTTCATCCCCATGGTGTCGATTACTGTGTGAAATATTCCGATGTCTGCCCCTGTAAAGGCTTGAATGTCTAATTTTCTGTTCGCTGTGTCCGTTCCGCGGTGCACCCGAGTGATTTAAAGCTTGCTGAATACGTTCTGGACCTTGTGGAGATAAGTTTACGACAGATCCGTACTCTAGACTCCAGCCTGTTTAACCAAGATTTCTGAACACCGCCAGACCCTTGCATTCCCGTTACTATAGAGATGGGTGACCTTAAGGCGCGAGTCACCGCCGTCTTTATATACTACATGTTTCAACTTGATATTTACTGTAATTCCGAAAGACGTTAAAGGATGACAGGCAAGGGGAAAAATTGAATGTAGGCTGTATTTGTCCTTAAAGGAATAGACAACATTTGGCAAACGTAAACTGCGACTGAAAGAACAATCCAAACAGAGCCCAAAAATATTTTTTTCCTATTTTTGAGATTCTTTCTAACGAAGAAAAATACTCCCAAACATTGGGAAAATGACCAGATGTGTTGAATGAAGGGAGCCACCATCTTTATGCCATCCTTATGGTCTAACCAATGAGCGGCGGAGTGATATCCACGTGACAACTAGCTCATGACGTCATTGGGCCTCTCTGCTGTAAGACAGCAAACATGGCAGCAAGTGATTTTCAACTTTTTCCAAGGGTCCGACGCCTTGCATTTCCGGGATTTTCAACCTGACTGATGACAATGGCTGGCTGGGCCAAACCGTGCTTTCATCTACGCTGCTTGGGAGCAGTGTCGAGGGATACAAGAAGTGTCAGGCGTGTTCGAGCCCATTGAAGACGATCTACCGTAGAAATCGGTCGAGGATGCATGTACCGTAAAAGCCGGCCGGGTCGCCGATTTCGTTTAGTCGGCTCTGCTGTGAGATGTCCTGTTAGGAAACGATCAGACGAGCACATGTGCAGGTGCTGACATTAGCTGACAAGGATTTATTCCATAAACTTTCTCAGGTAAATTTTCTCGCACGCTAGATATTTGGGTGGGTGTTTAACGGCCGTGTCATGCTGAACAGTTTCTTTCGGCAACAGTTCAATGGTGAGAAAAATCTCCGGACAATCTTTCGCCGGAGAAATGGCCCTCCAGCTGAGGCAGATTTAGTTTCGTTTTCCCGTGCCGGTCTTTGTTGAGGCTCGATTCTTTGAATTGGTAAAACAGAAATCAGATTATTCTCATTCTCGGTTACATTAAACAATCTCAGTCAGTTTTACTGCCTAATTATGTTGACGCATGTTGGCGTAGTCATCAGCTGAAAAGTATTGGAAAATAACGAAAGCATATATTTTATCAGACAACTTGATGCTGTGTTTTTTGACACTTAGACAGTCTAAACTGGCCGACAGATCAAACCCGATTTCTCAACAACGAGGATAAGATCATTGTTATTGTACAAACATTAGCCGGTATTTGCAGGTTACAGAATACAAGAATGTATAGCCACACCTGCTAGCCTATCGGGCTGCGATTATTCCAGTGCAAGGCAAACTGTGCGTGTCCTCCCAGTTCACTGCAGTGTTCTATGGCCCAGTGACGTCACTAAACTTGCCGTAATGGCGGCGGCCTTACAAGCCACAGAATTTATCATTAACGGCTTCTTACTCGGTTGGAAAAAATTGCAAAATTGAAATAAAAATGGTTTTGGACACTCCTGAAATTGTTCTTTCATTTGCAATATACGTTTATCAAAGGTTGTCTATTCCTTTAAATTGTTAGCGAACTCGCGTGTACCCAAGATAGTATAAAGTACAGTAGTCTCTCTGACCCCATTCCCCGATACCGCGAGGCTCGTGTATCGCGCGCTTCCACAGTATGGAAAGCCACCAGTGTCATAACCTCTGGTTTTCCACACGTGGTAATTCGATTTTCCACGCGTGGAAATTAAATTATCCACGCGTGGAATATACAGCCAATGGTTTGACTTGTAATTACCACGTGTGGATATTTCGACCAATTACTCAACTTGGAAATACCACACGTGGAAATTATTTACCACGTGTGGAAAATATCCACCAATGATAGAACTGGGAATACCACGTGTGGAAATTATTTACCACACGTCGTATTTACCACCCAATCATTGAATTCGGAAATACGACACGTGGTAAATAATTTCGACACGTGGTATTCCCATTTATCCACGCGTCGAAATCTTATTTTACCCAGCCAGTGAATGAGAGCTTAACAAAGAAAGCTGGTCCCTTCAGAATGGCGAAAATCGACAGTTTGTTTGGTTCAAGTATCAGTTCTCCGAATGTGTTCGTCTAGCTGGAACAGACAATCTGCAACAGGACACTGTCAATTTCATAAAATACAAGCACGTGTAGCAAATTTAATAAGTCGACGACCGTACGACTGATAAGTCAGCGTCAAAGTGCGTGTATCTGCTTTCTGTAAAGACTGATTTGATCGGTCGATTCGAAAATAGAATTACCACGTGTGGAAAAGAGAATTACCACGTGTGAAAAACCCAGTGAAATACCACGCGTGGAAATTATTTACCACGCGTCGTATTTCCGAATTCAATGATTGGGTGATAAATACGACGTGTGGTAAATAATTTCCACACGTGGTATTCCCAGTTCTATCATTGGTGAATATTTTCCACACGTGGTAAATAATTTCCACGTGTGGTATTTCCAAGTTAAGCGATTGGTCGAAATATCCACACGTGGTAATTACAAGCCAATCCATTGGCTGGATTTTCCCCGCGTGGAAAATCGAATTACCACGTGTGGAAAACCAGAGGTTATGACACTGATGGCTTTCCATACTAATATGGCAGAAGTCGTGAGGGTCACGAAGGTGACGCGGTTCCAGAAGTTGATTCGGGGATTCTATAAATAAACCGTTGTCGTCCATTCATCTAGACAAGCCTTCTGTCATGGCGTAAGCTTTGATAGACGAGCCACGACGAGAGATGATGGCGAGGGTATTTGCTGTGGTATTATATCATCCGATCGTGTTGCAAATTTATAAGAAGAATACTTCACTCCCGTAGGTTCACTGCATGCGCATACAACGACTGAAGCAAGAATAATATATTATGCATTTTATATGATCCCTCCCCCCAATATTTGCAATATTGGACCCCCCCCCCCTTTATTTTTTTAGCGGTAGCGAGACCCCCCCATTCTTTCTTTCAGAGGTAGATCATCCCCCCCATATTTTTTGTTCAGCGGTAGAGACCCCCCAATATATTTCTTTCAGAGGTAGAGATCACCCCTCCCCCCATATTTTTTGTTCAGCGGTAGACCCCCCCAATATTAAAACCATCCACAGGGTGTGTCATTACAATATACAATACCCAAGATTTTACATGCGAGTACTACCCCCCCAACACACAAAAAGTGAAGCACCCCCCCCATTATTATTAACCATCGATTCTCCCCCCCAATTCTTTTAGACAACATACCCTCCCCTCCCAAATTTTTACACCATCAACCACCCCCCCAAAATTCTTTCAGGCAATATACCCCCCTCCCAAATTTTAAAACCATCCACAAGGGGGGTGCCTATTAAAATTGAAATGGCCCAATGTAGGACATCAGTACTGGTACCTCGTGGTGCACTGCTAGGAATCCATATTGGCATCCATGTTGAAAGCACAGTATCACGCCCAAACTCCGAACAGCGCATGCCAGCTGTATGACTTCCGTTACCATGGAGATCAGGTTTAGAAGCAAAACCACGAGAAACACCTCAGAATAGAAGAGATAATTCGGGGGTAGAATCAAGGAAATATCCATTTCATTTGGATATATATCTTATCTCCTGACATCCTATAGCATGTGGTGTGCCTCGCGTGCGGCGAAACACAGTTTACAGGTGAGAGCTGTAAAATCCTTCACCATTAATGCGCAAGGTACTAGGAGTTCGACGGAATAGGCCGAGCGGTCCCGAATGTGTAAATACAAGATACTGATTCAGATTCGGGAATCCTTTTATTTGTCCACAGTATACGTATGTTCAAACTTATTATTCTTACCAACACAACTATAAAGATCTAGTAGTGGAGTGCACACTCTCTTCTATGCCTGAAACTTCGTTTTCTGCAAGATTTCTAGCAATATACCGTGCATATCCATCACGTAATGATCGTTGTCTTGCAATTATTAACACACCATCCTCATTTTCGACACAAATGTGGTCCTCCGCGGTTTAGTAGCAATGGCCCCGTCTAATGTCATAATACGATAGACTGTCCGTGTTCTGCTACATCACAATTCTTCTTGCATTCTTAATAGCTTATATCAGAAGTCCATCAAACTAGAAGTATCCAACAATGTATGAAGTGTCATCGATGGCATGTTATCCATATAAGCGAATCCAGTTGCAAACATTGCCCCCTAGCGGGAACTGGCGAACTGTCAGTAGAGACAATTTTGGAATGTTAGGAAACGGTCCAAACAGCCGTGAATGCAACTCCAGCATCCCGATTCGAATCGCCGAAGGTGGCGCAATGAATCATGGGGTTTTTTCCCCGAAAGCGAAAATAAGGTGAAATCACTGCTCGAGT
Organism: Hanleya hanleyi; assembly: GCA_036873755.1. NCBI lineage: Eukaryota > Metazoa > Mollusca > Polyplacophora > Lepidopleurida > Hanleyidae > Hanleya > Hanleya hanleyi. The sequence goes on from JAVTVY010020174.1 coordinate 69,915, forward strand.
CTGAACTGCATATCATTGAAAATCATCAAAATCGCGGTTCGCCTATTAACTCCTCGTGGCGATGTTGGGTTGAGTTATTTGTACTTTCGCGTGAACAAATTATTTGTTGATTGTTAGTAATGAACACTATAATAATTGATAAATATATCCTCTTATTGATTTACGGTACCACCCAGACGGTCAACTTTTACAGGTGGCTTATTTACTCACCTATATGTGTCGCTAAAGGTCTCCCGAAGCTGTAGTCATAATTTGGCGGGGGTCGTTGACAAACGTTTTTATTGTACTATTAGATATGCCAAATATATTCCAAATAAGATTTCCTGATGTCCACGCTTTGCCAAAACAATTAGCTGGTCTGTTGTTGCGGGAGTCCAAATCGACTTATCTTGTTATTTTTTCTTTCTCGAATACCGCCTGATGTTGACAACAGCTGGGAGTGAACCTCTCCCGTCGGGTAGAGTATTCGTGGGGGCTCCAAGAGAAGAACGCAATTCCGTTTGAAGACCTATCCTGATATAACAGCCTGTACAGTGCACGTGCTCCTGTGTAATCCCCCTCTTGGTCATTCTCTAGATTTATCCAGGAAGTCTATTCATATGCAAATAAGCGCTCAGCTGAACTGTCAGATGCAGCATTCTATGAATATTCGTTTCTGATGCAAACCTTCCGTAATCAATAATATTTATCCAACGAAATGCAACCTAAGTTGATATATTTATTTAATTATACAAGAGTACATAATTGGGGAAGCTGGATTGATTGAACTACGGCCCTCCCCGATTGTAATTTATTAGACGATTTATTGCCCATGTACGATATAAAACTATTGTGTAAAAGAGGACAACAGGAGTCGAAAATACAAGTAGGCCTACGTTGGGCAGAAGTTTGGATCTTCCGAAATAAATGTTGACCCTGATGTCAGCATAGACGGCAAATTGGCAATATTTAACTTTCTAGGTCACTGCGTCTTTGTGTACTGTCAGACTTCGAGTGCGGGCGTCAGATAATTCCCATGATTCATCAGTTGAAAATATCATTCGCAACTGCTCGTCCTATTCCGTCGAAGTCATTGTACCTCGCGCATTAATGGTGTAAGGATTTCAAAGCTCTCAGCTGTAAACCGTGATCCTCCGCACGCGAGGGACATCACATGATATAGGATGTGTTTCCGCTCACATAGTCCTCGTTGTATTTCTCAAATGAAATGGATATTCTCTTGATTCTACCCCGAGGGATCTCTCTTTAATTTGAGGTGTTTCTCCTAGTTTTTCTTCTCGAGCTGATCTCCATGGTAACGGGAGTCATACAGCTGACATGCGCTGTTCGGAGTTTGAGCGTGATACTGTGCTTTCAACATAGATGTCAGTAGTGTATATACAGCACTTAAAGCCTTTTTTCACCCGGATGTAACTATGACGTCACAACTGTATGGTTTTGTAACGAGGCTTTTGATTGGTTGAATTGTAAGTGTGAGGTTGAATTTGATTGGTTGAGGTGTCGTCCCTGTTGTAAAGCAAGATGGTGGGTGTCGGCCCTGTTGTAAAGCAAGATGGCGGCTTGGTTCGGTGATGTTCGGTACTGTTCGGTGTGGTTCGGAGCTGTTCGGAGAAGTTCGGGTGTGTTCGGGCCTGTTCGCGAAGGGTGGAAAGCAAGATGTCGGTTGTCGGTCCTGTTGTAAAGCAAGATGGTGGTTGTCGTCCCTGTTGTAAAGCAAAATGGTGGTTGTGGGCCCTGTTGTAAAGCAAGATGTCGGAGTTGGTTCGTGAATGTTCGGGAATGGGGTGAAAAACATATAAAAGTAGGTGATTTTTAGTGAATGGGTTATAATCATTGGACTACTTTGGGAAGTTTTTTCACCACTGACCTGATTTGCCTGCCTGCCTGCCTGCCTGTCCAGTTCCAGCTGCTGCCTGACCCGTTCCTGTTTCACCTGTAACCACCCAACCAGCCAGCCAGCCTGTTCCTGCCTGCTTACTTGTCCAGCCAGCCTGCCTGACCAGCTCTTGCCTCACCTCTAACCAGTCACCCTGCTCCGTGTGTTTGGAAGCATGGAAGATTTTCCCTTTGACCCAGCAGTCCCTCCTGTAGAAGTTTTGCCTGAAGACGAGCGTGTGAGGCAGCTTTATCAACGACACTGGCCTACCATACGCCATTGTTTTCACCGTGACCGTCGTCTATTGGATTTGTATAACTTTCGACTGGAAGACTTCACGTATTTGTCTACCTACGCTGAGAGCATATTCAGAGACCAGGTGACAGCGTTCAAGTTGAATATGACATTTGGGTATATTTTACGGCAGAAGAACACGGACCAGCTGCGGTATTATTACCCGAGTAATAATACGTATGTGTTTGACCAGCCGTTCACCGTAACGGAAGAGATTTCCCTGCAGCCACTCCTTGAACAATTGACTACGTTGGATCCGTTGCAATGGGCCCTGTTGCAACGTCCCAATACCGAATGGCTTGTGGAAAGGGTGACCAACGTCACATTTTTCGTCACGAAAATGAGAGATCATCCTATCGGTGCTCCTGTACTACTCCCTCCTTGGCTGCTTCGTCGACGCGGCCTGTATGCATTAACGCAAGGGAAAAATGGGGCCTACAAAGATCGGAAATGTTTGTTTCGGTGTTTGGCCGTACATGTGGACGAGTGTCACCCGCAGGCTTGTGACAGAGTGGCCAATCACTATTGGCAACAGTACTTAGAGCAGCAAGACATGGATGAGCGGCACTTCCGTGGCGTTCCTTTCAAGAATTTGGATGACGTGGAAACCTTATTTAACATCAATATCTTTGTATACCGATTACAACGGGAGGAGGACGATACATTGGTGGCTGAATTGGTGCATCGTTCCACAGAACGGTACGCTTCTACCATGAAAGTGAATGTGTTCGACTACAATGGCGTGAGTCATTTTTCGTTGATACACAATATGAGCCAGTATTGTGAGTCTTACAGTTGCGCCCAATGCCATCGGGTGTTTCACCGTGCCTGCAACTTACATCAACACGAGAAGAGTTGTACGAACGCTGTCAAGCGAGTTTATCCTGGTGGTGTGTATCATAATACGCCTACTATTTTCGAGGAACTGGCCGATGAGGGTCTCATCATACCGGAGGCGGACCGTTATTTTCCCTACCGGGCGTGTTATGATTTTGAGGCCTTGTTGGAGCCCATGGACTTGTTTTCAGCCAAAACACAGTTTACGCAGCGCCATATTCCCCTCAGTGTGAGCATTTCCAGCAACGTACCTGGCTATGACGCTGCACCGGTCTGTTTCGTGTCTACCGGGGATGCCCATGAGTTAATCTCCCGCATGATGGGGTATTTAGAGGAAGTCAGCGCGGCCAGTACGGAATTGTTGGTGTGCAAGTTCCAGGACATACTGGACCAACTGGACGATCGGATTCCTATACCGGGTGTAGCGTTTAGTGATGATGAAGAGTCGGAGTCGGAGTCGGTGTCGGAGTCGGAGCCCATGCAGTCGCAGGATGATGTGCCTTTACCCAAACCGTATGCCGAGAAATTGAAAGTGCGTTTTTTACAATACCTAGGCCAGTTACCGGTGCTGGGGTTTAACTCGGGGCGCTATGATTTAAATATGGTGAAGGAATTTCTCTACCCTTACTTGGCCCAGGCGAATACCATCAAGTCGGTCATCAAGAAGATCAATAATCATATGGCCCTGACTACCACATCACTCCGTTTCCTGGATGTACGCAACTACCTAGCGCCTAATTATAGTTATGATCAGTGGGTGAAGGCGTATGACTGTGCACAAACGAAAGGTCGGTTCCCTTACACGTATATATCGACGCTCGACCGTTTGGCGGAAACACAGTTGCCACCGCGGGAGGCCTTCTTTAACGATTTGAAGCAAGTGGAATGTCCGGAAGACGCGTACCGTGAACTAGAGCAGGTATGGAACGACCAACACATGGAGACGATGCGAGATTTCCTCATATGGTATAATAACCTGGATGTGGTTCCTTTCCTGGAAGCGGCTGAGAAAATGGTTCAACTGTTTCGTCGTGAAATGCATGTGGACATCTTCAAGGAGTGTTTAAGTTTACCGGGTGTGGCGCTTCGCCATCTTTTTTCAAGCGTGTCCGACGTACTTTTCGTTGATACAGCAGAAAGATGCGGACATGCATGAGTGTTTAAAGGCGAACATTGTGGGTGGTCCCAGTCTTATATTCCACCGTTATCACGAGAAGGACGTGACTACTCTGCCGGGTGGAAAATCTTGTGCTAAGATTATCGGTTTCGATGCCAATGCGTTGTACTTGTGGTCACTTGCCCAACCTATGCCCAGTGGGCATTATACACGTTGGTTGGCCGAAGGGCGGCATTTTACGCCCCAACGCGCTTCTTCCAAACATCTCGCCGACCAGTGGATAGATTGGGAAGCCTATCGACGGGGAATTACTATACGACACCAGACCAACGCCACAGAGAAGCGCATAGGCGATCGTCGCCTCCCCGTCGATGGGGTTGCCCTGGTGGGTAACACACCCACTGTATTCCAATTTTACGGTTGCTATTGGCACGGTCACGGATGCCATTTTAGTGCTGGGTGTTTCAACGACCGACGTGGGAAAACAGGTGAGGAATTTCGGAAAGAAGTGGTGGAGAACGCGGATTATGTGAAAGAGAGAGGTTACCATCTCATTGAGATGTGGGAGTGTCAATTTCACACCCTGTGTGAGGCCCTACCTCATTTACGGCGTTTCTTAAAAGAGCGCGAGTATCCGTTGAGTCGTCGTCGACTGCTGAGTCTATCCCAGATGTTCGACGCCATTCGTTCGGGGGACCTGTACGGCTTTGTCGAATGTGATTTGCATGTTCCCGACACTCTCAAACCTGTCTTCGCCCAGTGCCCGCCCATCTTTAAGAACACGCTGGTGGGTCGAGATGATATTGGCACCACCATGGGGGCCTACGCAGATCAACACGAGTGTTTACCGCATCCGCGTCGCATGTTAATTGGTAGTATGTGGGGAGAGAAGATGTTGTTGGGCACTCCGCTGCTGCAGTGGTATATGCGGCACGGTCTGGACATTACGAAAATACACCAAGTCATACAGTACGTACCTCACGCCTGTTTTGCGGCGAATGCCGACATTGTGACGTCTGCCCGTCGTCAAGGCGACCAAGACCCCAGTAAGGCCATCATCGGTGAAAGTTGAAAGCTCACGGGCAACGGCTATTATGGCAAAACGGTAACCAACCAGGATAAGCACGTGAACGTGAACATTTGTACGACGACTCAAGCCCGCAAAAAGGTCAATTCTCCTCTCTTTCGGTCGGTGGAGGTCAT
>JAVTVY010020176.1:0-81534 GCA_036873755.1 Hanleya hanleyi
CCAGACGTGGGAAGAAAGGTCCACGGTTTACGTAGATGGCATTGTCTATGTGGATGACGTGTCCATCGAGCTCGCCGCTCAACACCCGTTTAAATTTGGTCCAGCCGTCACGGTGTAGCGTCACCGTATTCGATACGGTCTCAGCGGGCGACCAGCAAACTCCACGGTCTTCCACCAGGGTGACTTCTTCATAGACGTGTAACCCCACCCGGGGTGTAAGGGACAGGATGGCTCGTAGGACGGGTGACATGCTTGGTCCAATGTCGAACGGTGAATGACACACACTCTGTCTGACCCTCGTATTTATAGTCCCCACTGTCAATACCACAGCGCCAGGGTCAATAGGGCACAGACTAGTGTGAGGCCAACGAGCCGGCGCTGGTTGCGGCGTGAGCGCTCCTGGTCCATAGCGCGAGCATCAAGGATGGCTGTCATAGTCCAGTAGTGGTGAGTGATGGCACGCCTCTCCATCGAGAGCACTCTGTGGAGGACCGCTTCTGTGAACTCGTTCAGGATCTGGCGTCGTCCCTCGTTGTCGTCGCCATCTGCAAACATGGACCGGACCACTGCTCGGTAACCTGTGAATGAATTCACCGCGGTGGCATGCTGTAAAATGCGAGTCGCACAGGGCTGGATCTCCGTCATGGCTCTGCAACCGTAGAAATGAAGGTGTGTGATCCCGAGAGACGTGTTTTATAGACCATGTCACACATGCGCGCCTAGCTCTACGGGTGTAGTCCGTGATACGGACTATTCTGATGGGTTAGTCCAAAATAGAGAGCAACAACAACACAGATTACAGATCAATCCTTTTATTATGCGTGAACATCATAGGAATGCATGTACTGACCTGTCTGTGGGGGTTTCCCACAATGGTGTTCACCTTCGTGTCTTTTCGTGTACGTCCGTGTCTTTTCGGGTACGTCCGTGTCTTTTCGGTAAAGTCCGTGTCTTTTCGGTAAAGTCCGTGTCTTTTCGGATCGGTGACGTCCGTGTCTATCATCCGGGCACTTCGCGTCTGCGCCTGCATTGGGTATGTATAAGGGTCTTCATGCGTGCGCGCGCGCAATGCGGCTCAGTCGTACACCAGTGCACCAGTCTCGATCCTCGACTTGGGGTAGAGTGTGCTAAAAATAGATTACCAGCTAGCGTGCTATAAAAGGGAAGCGGCCTTGCCATTTCATCAGACACTCTATCAACCACCAAGATGTTCACTTGCACAACTTGCCAAAAGCAGTTTACTCGTCTAGATAATTTACGACGCCACGAGGCCTCCACCCACAACGATGGACTGTATACTTGTATAACCTGCGCACGGTCATTTAATCGGGAAGATGCTTTACTGCGCCACGAACGTTCAATTCATGGGCCACCCAAGCGTCCATGTGAGGATTGTGATCAACTCTTCAAACGACGCAGTCAGTTGCTGCGACACCAACGGTTGATTCATGGTCCGTCTCTACGGTTTGAGCGACAACTTCCTACTGAAGAGGAGCCACGGAAGGTGAGATCCAGTGAAGATAAGCCCGGGGAGACGAACGCCACTGGTGATGCGATGAAGGAGAGCCCGCCTATATCCACAGTTCAGAAGAGCCTGAATATCCAGCCGGACCCCAGCGTTACGGTTTCGAGTCCTGACAACATCGAACATTTTCTGGTGGAGCCCATAAATGTTCCTAGCGATCTCTTACAGGACAACCATCCAATCAGTGACATCGATCGGCGCCATTGGTCCATGACACGGTACTGTTTCCACCCTCAAGATATCTACAATTTCCCACTGACCAACCGCACCTGTCTACGCAGCTACGTGGAAGCCATCTTCAACGATCAAACTACGGCCTTTACATTGAATGTCGCTTCCGGGTACATCTTACGTCACAAAAAGACGGACCAGTTACAGTATTATTATCCCAGTGCCAACAACCATGTGTTTGACCAGCCGGTCACCATCATTAACCGGGGTCACTAGAGACGATGCTGGAGATACTGGACACCGTGGATGCCTTGAGATGGGCGCATCGTCAACGCCCCAACATTCAATGGGTGGTAGAGAGGGTAACCAATGTCACGTTTTTCCTGACCAAGCTGACCGATCACCCCCATCGGTTGAATGCGTCACCAGTGCACTGATGAATATCATGCCGTACACACACTCTATGTCTACATGCTGCTCGCTGACTTGAGCTCAGTAAACCCTTGTACCTAATGTGACAATGTGTTAAATAATAAAACATGGTGTTTGATATTTCAATTTGTTTTGCTGTGAACATACTAAACATACCCAGGGCGGCTCCCCCAGCCTGGGTATGATGTAACATTGGGGTAATAAACTATATAAACATTGCTGAACTTGTTGTTATTCACGACAATCGCTATCCGATTGTATAATACTCCGCGCGCGTCACACACTTGCGCAGACCCACCAAACCACGTCCGAAGGTGAACGCCATTGTGGGGAAAAACCCCAGTACATCAACAGACACAGACAAGTCTAGACATGTCCAAAGGTCACGCCCCATTCACTCCAACCGGAAGTGACGTCACAACCCACAAGACCTGCGCAGCAGAATGGAAACAACACCCTAGTCTAGCCCCCTCACCTAGGCTTCACATGGATACCTCATACGACTCCATTGGCCCATTCGTGGCTCCCCTAGCTCCAACGCGTCTAGCGGGACCCATACAGGGTCCAGTTTTCGACACTAGGTGACCACATCACGACAGAAATGGCCAGTTTTCGACACCGGATGTGCCGCCATCTTGAACATACGTGCCGCCATCTTGGATATGTCCCATAATGCACCGGGTCAAAATACTCGCTTCTGATTGGACGAGAGCTCCGTGGCGAATTTGAAATACTCGCTTCTGATTGGACGAGAGCTCCGCATTGCATCTGCGCATGCGCAGAATGATATTCCTACCGCACACCCAACCCATTAGATGCCCCTTCACCAGGCTTCACTTGGATACCTCACTCGACCCCATTGCACCATTAGGGACTCCCCTACATCCCAAAACGTCTATGCGCATGCGCAGAATGACGCTAGTTCAAACCCACTAGTCCAGTCAGATGCCCCCTCACCTAGGCTTCACATGGATACCTCATACGACCCCATTGGACCATTATTGGCTTCGCTAGCTCCCAACACGGCTATTTCCATACCCTTGGGCCACCGCGCATGCGCAGAATGACGCTATTTCAAACCCACTAGTCCAGTCAGATGCCCCCTCACATGGGCTTCACTTTGATACCTCACTCGACCCCACTGGACCAGTAGTAACTCCCCTAGCTCCAACATGGCTATTTCCATACCCTTGGGCCACCGCGCATGCGCAGAATGACGCTAGTTCAACCCCACACCCAGCCCATCAGATGCCCCCTCACATAGGCTTCACATTGATACATTACTCGACCCCACTGAACCAGTAGTAACTCCCCTAGCTCCAAAACGGCTATTTCCATATCCTTGGGCCACACGAGTTGTCTCCCTTGCGTCAGTGTGTGCAGATGGCGCTATGATCGACGCCGTGATGTGGAAAGGGCGTCCCCACACCATCCTGGAGCCGCCATTTTGTTTGTTGATTTTCTGCGGAGATACACGGGACAATAAACGCTCGACCCTAGGGTGGTACAGATGCTAGACTGGTGCTATTAACATGGTACAACACCTATAGATTATGTTTATTATTATTATATGGCTTAGAGGTTTTTTGAGGGTAATGTGAGGGTTTTTTCTCCCCGTGACCTCCCCACCGCCTCGTTTGCTCCCTTGCGCCGCCATTTTGAACCCACCACCACCACCACCCACAGGCCGCCATTTTGAACCCACCACCACCACCACCCACAGGCCGCCATTTTAAACCCACCACCACCTCCCACAGGCCGCCATTTTGACCACCCCACACCCAGCCCATTAGATGCCCCTTCACATAAGCTTCACTTTGATACCTCACTCGACCCCATCGGACCATTTTATCTAGGGACTACTTTTCTCCGCGGAAGCAGACCGAATCACCGCCAGACATGACCGCATCACCGCGGAGGAATACATCTTTGACCTGGGTCACGTGATATGCAAATTTGGAACTCTCCTGTGCTGGAGGTAGCTTTTTGGTCAGAGGTCAAAATACTCGCTTCTCATTGGCTGTCACCTCCACGTGACCTCCAAAAAATATGCAAATTTCTGAGGTCAATGGGCGTCAATTTCACCTTTGTATACTACTGACACAGCTCACCAATTACCAATACACGAGTTGTCAGAGCATTTCCATCCATAGCTCTCTAGATTTGTATCTTATACCGCTTATGCCGGTGCTAGGGGCTGTGCGGTCATACCATCCAAGTTGCCACATGAACAGGTACAATAAAAGCGTACCTGAGATACAACACATATCACGAATCGTTAGATTCTTGGTTTGTGCTTTAGAATAGTTAACCAGAAGACTATACTGTGAAGTCATGTGACTGTCAGTATGTCGGCACCTCTTCCCACTTCGCTTATATGCGTTGTAATTTTTACCTGCATATGGCGAGATTCTGCTGGTGGACGTTTCGTCCCCGAGGCCCTCCCCATGTACAGACATTTTGGTCTTTGATATATGTTGGCATTGTGAGAAGTTGATGCTTGGTCGACATCGGACCTTACAGACTAGTCTTCTGTGTTAAATGCCGTCATTTTCATCTGACGACGATAGAGCTCACCAATCATCAATTTAACTTCTCCACAGAACCTCCTCGCATTTCATATAAGTATACTAAATCTATAGCCACCAAAATATTCAATTACTCTAATTACAAGCGTCTGGTCCGTCATTCATAATTCAGCCGTCGTCCATTAGAGAATATCCGCGTCCATAATCCAAAGGCCTATTCCATATTCCATATAACAGTATTAGCACCAAATTCAAAAAGACAATCATAGTATATATAAACATAGGCTTGTTTCCTGCAAGAGAGAAGCGGTCAACAGTTTTCAATGATGCCGGCAAGACATCATGATGTTCCAAAAATATCAAATCCGTATAGCTAATGCTGTCAAGGAGTTTGACTGGAACTTATACACGTCGGGGGGATATAATTGTGATTGTGAATCGTCGAACTTTATCTATACACCTTGCAAACATGTTGTGACTGGTGACCTTGATGTGGTGAGTGATAAGGACCTAAGATTACTCCTGATGAAGGGACCTAAATATAGAGAGCCGAGAAATATAAATCTGAAGGCCGACCAGAAGATAGTCCTGTATGCTTTGGAACAGTACGTTATTGATTGGTCTAAGCGAGAAAAAGTTGAACCTACAGTACTCGATGATTGGCTGGACCTCACCAAGAGCAAGGTCGTTGAAACAATCCGCCATATTGACAGAAGTACCCCTCCCCAAGCAAAACAGGTACTGAGAAGCCCCAATTCGCAAGAAGTTCTGGCAAATCTCCAGAGTAAATTCGTCATAGTCCCAGCAGACAAAGCTCCAAATAATATAATATTCATATGTAAATATTACTATTACCAGATGCTGGTTGAAGAATTGAGTGTAAACATATCGTCATCAAATACGTCTACTTACTCTCAAACTGCATTTACTCTGGAAGATTTATTTAACAATCACAAAATGTTTCTCAAGGAAAGAGGTATTTGTCTTCCAACCAAACATAACGATATACCAAAAGTATACTGGACTCCCAAAATGCATAAATCACCATACAAAGCTAGATTCATATCTGGTTCCAGAAGCTGCACCACCAAGCTTCTTTCAACCCTGTTGACGAATTACAAGCGTCTAGTCCGCCATTCATAATCCAGCCGTCGTCCATTAGAGAATATCCGCGTCCATAATCCAAAGACCTATTCCATTTTCCACATAACAGTATTAGCACCAAATTCAAAAAGACAATCATAGTATACATAAACATAGGCTTGTTTCCTGCAAGAGAGAAGCGGTCAACAGTTTTCAATGATGCCGGCAAGACATCATGATGTTCCAGAAATATCAAATCCGTATCGCTGATCAGTATTCTTAATCCATAATATTCGTTATATTATTCCATAATATTCCTCTTGAAGGCCCTTCAAGAGGTAAAAGCATTTTGGGAAAGGTATTGCGCCACTATTTCTAAAAATTCTGGCGTTGAATGTATGTGGATATTGAAAAACTCAAAATGTCTTACGGAAGAACTTGATGCTAAAGGTCACATACCGTATAGACATGTATCCACATGGGATTTCTCGACTCTCTATACCACAATCCCTCATCAGGACCTAGTTGACCGTCTAAGTTCATTAATAGTATCTGTGTTCAAGAAAACTGATCGTAGATATATTAATGCCGGAAGCCATAAAGCATTCTTTAGCTCTACTAGATACAAGAGATATCATTCATGGGATGTTTCTTTGTTTATAGAGTTGCTTGAATTTCTCATTAAAAATATCTGTGTGAAATTTGGCAACACAATATATCAACAGCATATAGGTATTCCAATGGGTACTAATGGTGCACCCCTATTGGCTGACCTATATCTGTTCCCTTATGAATATGACTATATGCAGGCGCTTACAAAAACCGATTCATTCAAAGCCCGTTCCTTCTCATTCACCAAACGCTATATAGACGATCTTCTCGCTGTGGATAATCGCTATATAAATGACGCAGTGAAGGACATATACCCACCTTCACTGGATCTGAAGGAAACTACAGATAACCCTACAGGCACATCGTATTTGGACCTATATCTCTATAAAAATGAAGCGGGCCTTCTCTCTCGTCGACTGTATGACAAAAGAGATGATTACAATTTCGACATCGTCAACTATCCCTTTCTGGACAGTAATATTCCAGTGGGACCTGCATATGGCGTATACATAGCACGCCTAGTAGCATTTGCTAGATCCTGTGTTAAATGTGACGATTTTAATCAACGTCACAAAACATTGTTGCAGAAACTTATAAAACAGCGCTACACCACCAAGCGCCTCCACTCAAACTTTCTCAAATTTTGCGATACATATCGCATGCTGATAGCAAAATACGAGCGTAGCGTGCAAGATCTATGGCGTTACGTTTCGTAACGTGTGTCTAATTCCACTTAACCGGGGGCTAGGGGCCGTGTGAACCCATGTACTTCAAGATCCTCATGGTACTCATATGAACAGTCACAATCAAAGCGTGACTGAGATACATCATTCTTTAGATGACGACTTTACAACAATACGGATTTGATATTTTTGGAACATCATGATGTCTTGCCGGCATCAGTGAAAACTGTTGACCGCTTCTCTCTTGCAGGAAACAAGCCTATGTTTATGTATACTATGATTGTCTTTTTGAATTTGGTGCTAATACTGTTATATGGAATATGGAATAGGTCTTTGGATTATGGACGCGGGTATTCTCTAATGGACGACGGCTGAATTATGGATGACGGACCAGACGCTTGTAACTCTAAAATAACCCGAGATATCTCCCTAACGAGAGCTCAATTTTTCAAGGTAGGAATCTGTATCGGCAAGCCGTAATTGAAATATCTAAACATTCCATGTAAAAACAGTTCACTCACTGACGTCATTTTGGGTATATCACATGTGATATAAGATCATTGTGTACTAATGCAACTCCGTATCCGTCCTAACTGATGACTCTTCAAATGGAGGATTTGGTCCGACAAGATTCTGTAATGGTTGTCAGATGTTTGTGGCATTTTCATCTTTTCTTAAAGCGATAACAGTGGATAACACCATTTTATGTGGTCGAAGCCGGCTAGGAGAATAGAAATCTACTTGTTCAACAAATATTGTCTTATCTTGGACCCAGATGTTATGTGACGTCAGTATATACCGCATACCCATCGCCTCTCACAGCCAGTTATTAGTCGCAAAATAATTAATAAATCCATATACATTACATCAAGACAACTCGTAAAGGTGATAACTATATGCCACCATCACGTGCATTTATGTCATACAGTCAGGCAATCAGGAAACAAAAAGATATATCACGGGATGAACTCCTCGCGGCGGGTAATACCATTACAAAATTAGAGGGTACTTTGCAGTGCGTCGAACTCTGCACAATCTATGAAGCCAACAGGTGCCTAAAAATCCCAAATTTCAGTGAGGGGGGAGTTACGTATAAATTTCTGTGTGTTGTTTCATAACATACATGTAGTACCTGTTGCGAATATCTACTGATTGTTACGATACCGTTGATCTGTGGGGAAAACTCATCATTTCTCGTATTCTTACAGGTAGTACAACTTTCTGATAAAAACGATGGGTTTTTACCGCAAGCGCCAAACATGTAACACATAATACTTACCTTCGCCGGACATGCTCATTCCCTCCATGCTGTTCCGCGTTCGGTAGCATTGGTCAAATGGGTCCTTCAACGTCTCTAGAAACTGAGGGAAAGATCGAAAAGCCCGTCCTATTCCTTCCCCCGGCACGTGATTTAACTCCGACTTCTGCTTTCTTTGACTCATCGCCGAAAACAGCCTCGTCCTCTAGACGACCCCTGCCACTCACGTGCCTCAATGGCCTTCAGTTGACTCATCGCAGAAAATAGCTACCTCTAGACGACCGAAGGACACCTGTTCAACCTCTCACTCATCGCCGAAAATTGCTTCTACAGGAGGCCACCTGCGTGTCCCAATGATCCTTCTTTGTCCCCTTCCAAAGAGCATCCTTTCAAACACATAACTTCCAAACAGACCCCCTTGAAACAGATTCGATCTATAGAACCGTTTACAGCAGGGCTTCTATACTACTCATACTGAATGCATTATCCGGAACAGCCTCATAATTTACATCTATTTCAGTTACATTTTACCAATCATGGCAAACTTTTCGAGGCAGTTTGGAAAATGATAATCCAAATTGTGCTTTTTCAGATTTCAGACTTGTCAGTGGCATACATTTTGTCATTGCAAGTAAGATCGTTATCCCTGCATATATTTATTTTATACTTCCGTGTAAGACTTTTCAAATTGCGATTTCCTTTCCAGAGGTACCGTAACATCTTCTGCTATTGTCACATTTAGCGGCGTCTGGGCTCGAAAACTAACACCGGAACTGGAGCTATTACAGAAACCGTCAAAACAGTTCGTTGCTGTCAGATGGGTGAGAAACCAATGAACTGCAGATCCCCGATATTTGAGTGAATTCACATATACAAGGAACAGAGAGAAACTTTATTGTTCTGCAGGGCCTAATTGAAGATGGCTGGAGTGCAATAGGCCAAGTCGGAATTTGCAACCGCCATGACAGTTCTTGCCGGAGACAAAGGAACAGGGGGGTGTAAAGTAGCACCGCTGTGCCTTCTTTATACTTGTTGGACAAATACTGTCTTATCTTGAACTCAGGTGTTCTGTGACGTCAGTACAAAGGTACCATTGCCTCGCGTGCAGGTAACTCCCACCTCATTTATTACATCACAACAAATCAACCGCCTGTTGAGCGGAGATTGGCGAGGCATGAAAGTCGCCGCGGCTAGCTTAGAGGTTATCACAGATTTTATAGGGAAAATCACCTTTTAATCTCCTTTTTCGTTGTTTTTTTTTTATTATTTATTTATTTTTTTTATAATTTTTTTTTTCAAAGACGAAGTATTCACCCATACAGATGCGCATAATGGAAACAGAGAACATTTGAATTTGTTGCTAATATGTATTAAGCATGTCTTAAATTATTTTTCCTACATTCATTAAGTGTATTGGATATTTGAGATGTTCTCTCACGAAAACTATCAAAGGCTACCCCAGATCGGTATCCACATTGCATTCTTGTTCTAAAAGAGAAAAACTCTCTGAAAATGGCATCTGAATATATGTACGAATATCAGAAAATATTAATTTCACTAATATAGGCCTAATCCTGAAGGTGCAAAATCTAGCAATAATATACCAAATCATCTGCAGTACTTAGCTGAAAGACTCTTTTGTTCTGCTATTCTTCTCAGAGCCTAAGGCGCTTGAATAAACAACCAATCACCCTGGCAGAAGTATTATAACTGGGCCATGCCCACATAGCCCTGGGAACAGAATATTCGCTGGTCTTCAAACTGGGACTCCGTTTGCTCTTTCTCCACTACTCGTGGGTCTAATGGCCAATCGCTGGAGGGGTGGCAGCTGAAAGAGCTCAATTTGCCACTGTAGTTGAGTTCAGAGACAATACAGGCTACTTTCTCCCTTGATTCAGGGCCAAATGCGAAGGGTCGTGGGTCAAGGTTCGAGTTCGACCAAGCGTGCGTTTATGCGAAAACACGGTGAGGAATCGTCAGTTGAATAATTTTCAAGATGGCGACCTCCATGTGACAACACCCGCTAGTAGTTCTCACTGATCAAAATTGTCCTGTAAAAGACATAGCCTACGCTCTTGGTTATCAACATCACCGTAAGGAATTTTGTCAAACTCTATTGACCAGTTAAACGCAAACATTATTGAATCCTGCATTCTGTTTGAGAATATATTTTTCTCAATTGTTTGCAACAACAACAACTGCTCGCAACAACAACAACATCAGCATCGGGGTTCTTGCATAATATTCCGCGTGTTATTGAATTGTTTGGGCAGCAAGATGATCATTTTAGCAATAATTCTTCGTTTTAGGCATTATATTCCATTTGGCGATGGAGCAGGTCAGAGAAAAGTACTAGTAACTGGTATCTCACTTCGGGAAATTGCGGAATTTGGAAACGTTGTCGAATTCGGGAACAGTTGCCGAATTCGGAAACAGAAAGATTGCCGAATTCGGCAACGTTCCCGAATTTAGAAACATGCCTATTTGATTTTCAAAGCATGAGCGACATATAGGACAAAACACACATTTTCTCACCTGTAGAAAAAACGCCAGGTAGAATTTCCGAATGCCAGGATCAAATGAAATAGAAAAGGTGCTGCCATCTGTTGGTACAATAAAATTATATCCGATCGCTAAGACGAACGCCCGATCGCATTTTATGTCAAATAAGGGTGGATTTGGGCCTCAAAGTTGTCAAATTCATAAACCTTTTTTCCAAAAGTTCCCGAATTCGACAACGTTTCCGAATTCCGCAATTTCCCGAAGTGATCTGGCTCATCCAGTTCCAGTTCCAGTCCAACACTACTTGGCACAATTGTACGGATGCCACTGTGTAAATGGTTTCTCTGTGTAATTTTCCTCACTGGTACTCTTAGAAAATGGGTGGTTGGACGGGTCATGGGACTACCAGCCTTTTCCCGGATGGTATTGGGAAACGGCCAGTTCGGATGATGAAAGTGCCTAGTTCTTGGAGTATGATCTCCCTAAAAGGCCAGCCTGGGTTGTCTGGACAGTCGTTGTACTCCAGCAGGGTCTCAGCGGATGGATTTCCGATAGTTTGAGACGGAGGGCCTGGAAAAGCTCTGCACGGGGCAAGTCGTAGTTCGGGCAGATAAGTAAGAAGTGCGACACAGATTCCACGCCTCCGCAGTCACACAGAGGGGAGATAACCTGCTTGAGTTTGAAACGGTACTCGTTTAGGATGGAGTAGCCAGTTCTCAACTGTAACAGGATCCTTGCTATTTGAGGGGTGGGGGAATCCAGCCACCGGTGACCAGTGACCATTGGAGATACCTCATAAAAGGTCCTTCCTGTATTGGAGATATTCCAGCGGCGTTGCCACTTTGACAGGATCAGCCTTCTGGCTGCAGATTTAATGTCTCCCACTGTCACAATTGAGGATTCCTTCGGTAGGTTTCTGGCCTCATTTGCCGCTGGCTCATTGATTGAGTTGACTGGCTCATTGATGTGCAACTCAGTCGTGGCTACTGAGTTGCATATATGTGGCTATAACCTAGCCCCAAAACATCGGTTAAGGAGTCTATTTTTTTTAGGTTGTTGTTGCTGAATCAGACTCCTTAGCCCGAAGGACTAATAGAGCCTGAAATTGAAATGACTAAATAAGACGTCCGTCGCTCGAGATCTTTAACTGCACACGGCGGGGGAATTGGGACAGAGGCACAAAAAGCATTTTATCGAATAAATCATATGATTTGGCATCTCCAGCAATATGACAACCACCTAATGACTCCTTTAATTAGATGGAATCTGCTTTCAAACACGAACATCAAAAAACCCCGTTGTGTTCTTTCTCCACAGTTGACAGGGACATGCGCGGAATATGGTTGACCTTTTGGCTCACGTCATCAAGAAATCGATCCATGCCGCTTATAAACCAATAGCGACATGTTTAATCGCGTGATCAGAAAGGTCACGAGATAAAAATAGCATAGGTCATATTCTTACAACATGTCAGAAATGCGCCAAAATGGGAGAATCAGTCAATGTTTTCCCCACACATTTGATCACATTTTGTCAGCATCAAAACAGTCATTGAAAGATGGTACATGATGAAAGAAGCTCTGGTCGGTCAAACTGTATCAAATCGGCGTATTATTTCTCTCCCGTTTCGTTATTTTCGCCAGCGAAAGTGACTTTTCGCAACGTCAGATTTTATCGCTGAAATTTAACCTAGGAGCGCTCTGGGCTGTGATAGGAATGCCACGCCCCCTTACCTATATTCACCTATCACAGCCAGAGTTTCTGTGTTAGCTATAGTCCAGTATATTCTGACAGCAGGCTTTCCTTTTTAATATGTTGATGTTTACTGACAAACCAGGCTTGTCAGTAAACAACAACATATTAAAAAAGAAAGCCTGGTGTCCCGTTATACTGGACTAAGTCAGCCCTACACCAAAGCTGGCTGTTCCCTAGCCACATATGCAACTCAGTGTATGTAGTACCACTGTATGTGTATGTAGCCCAAACATGACAAAAATCAACAATTGAATGGCACTAAATGAGTTCTAAACATGTCAGATATACTTCTCTCCCCATACACAAAGTGTTTGACTCATTCCTGTATTGCACTTGACCATTTTCTCTAATTTATTGTGATCGGAAGACACTGACATGAATTGAAGCTATTTATGTCTTATTGCGATACAGGAATGAGTCGAACACTTTGTGTACGTGGAGAGAAATATATCCGACATGTTTAGAACACCTTTAGAGTCATTCAATTGATTCAAAACAACGATACTTGAGTCCATGCTTATATGGTTGTGCAACTCAGTGGTGCTACATACACTGAGTTGCAAAAATGTGGCTAGCTGTTTCCACCCGTAACTGGGGGATGGCTCTCATAAGATTAACATTAGGAAGTACAGATAAATTGCCATAAATAATAAGTACGGTATTCCTGATTTTCAGATATTATCGGAGGATGCCTAGTTCGCAAAACCGGTACTGAGCTTTCAGAAATTTTCGACATACAGAAATCAATTGATGAAGAAAAATGGGTGTCAGACAATGTAATAGCATAGGGATCTGTACCCCAGTTGTGCGGGTCGTTGACATTAGATGGAACAGCTGTTCTATTGTTCTCCGCTTCAGTTTAGCGAGACTTGGCCTATCCGACTTCGGATATTTTTTTATACTTCCATATTTTTAAACTGGCATATTTTGCTATATTTCTATACGTATAGGGACCTGAAATTAGGCTGGTCTATCGGAAGTAAACAATATGTCATCAGAACAATCGGCCACCATCCTTTAACATAGGAAATGTTTTAGAGCTAATTTCAACAGAAAACAATAAAATACATCTTTGTTGCATGAAAGCATGTATTTATTTGTGTATTTGGAAGGGAAATACTCACCTGTAATGCCACGATTGACGTGGATCGAGTCAAACACGTTGGCCTGGAGTTTTGAATCTAAACAAATGGTTTTCTGTGCATGTGTGAAAATGTTCCGTAGATTCGTCCTATCACTTTTGTCAGATTAATTCAAGTAAGTATATTTGTAACATACCTGTTTCACACACACAAAATAGTAAAACTGAGAAATACACAGAATATATGAATCGCCATATTTCTAATATTTCTGCTTTCGAATATGGTAGTGAATGATGTGATCAATTTTACTGCCTGTTGCTTAATGGCAGAACAGCAACGTGAATGTATGAAGCAATTTATCATGGTAGTGATCAATATCCGTTAGGTCGCTACATCATGCAGTATGTGTGAAATTTATCCTTGGAAATGAATCCGAATACCTATTTCAAGTAGCTAGCTAGCTAGTCTATTTGTAAATCGCCATTATGAAGTCATGTGTCCGCTTTTATGAATATTCAGCACAGCAAGGCTATAGGGAGAGAGACGCAGAGCTTGACAATGAATGGGAGATATTTCTGCAATCTCAAACGTGTTAGTCTCGTACCTAGCCCTACTTATCTCACTTACTGCATATCGTACAGCGTCGCAAGCCAAATCGAAGCTGGTTATAGGTTAAGGTACATGTAGTATAGACTATCCACATGTTTGCTTCATGAACATCTGACTAAACTCAGTGTGTTCAAGATATGTGCACAAGATACAGTACAGGCCTCGTCACAATTCAAGTGTACCGGGGTAACACTGCGGGAACAGAGCCCGGCAAGCTTCTGTGTTACCGCGGGACTGCCCAAGATCATATTATCAGCTGTGAAAAAACATGCCGACAGCATGCCCCCAATGACCGGTCATCGAGTTTTTAACAAAGGCTGGCACTCCATGTGGTCACTGGCTGGTCTCGACAGCATTGACTGGTGATTTACGAGTTTACAAAGGCTAGCGCTCCACGTGGCTGTGCGTGAATACAGGCCAGCTTTGTGGATTGAAAACGTCCAGAAGTAAATCAGGATACATTACGGTACTCATTTAAATTAATAAAACAAATGGTAAGTGTTCACAATCACGTGTGCATTTTTATCATTTTCCCAATGATAATGTTACCTCGTCAGTTAATACCGGTAAAGAAAAAAAAACAGTGACGTCCAAGCTTCTTCCAAACGTGCCAAATGCACTTTTAATGACCTCATATTCTCTCGAAATCACTTCAGATAGCAGGCCTCGAAATTTGGCGCGAACGAAACGATCGTTCGCGTGTCGGTTACGCAAATCCGAAATGGCCAGAACGAAAAATCGGTTACGTGAATGCACTTCTTGAACATATGTTCTGGTAACAAAAGTCCCAACCTCTTCTCTGTCTGTCCACTGTGCAAACTTTAACCACATGACATGTGTCTTTCAGCATGTTTTAAAAGCGAAACCAAGTCGCAAACAGTCTGCATCGAATTTGTAGACTACCACGTGGCAGGCGTGTGTCTGAGTCTGTCAGCTTGCACAGAGTGTTTTGTCTATCCTCGGTTCAGGGCAGGCGTAATAAACCAATAGCGGCCAGGAAACAGCATTATCAAACTTCAACGAGTTGGAATGTAAGGGTTACCCGCAAGCCTCCTCGCTCCGAGGTTGTTGCTCCGTGGAAAGCTCTGCACGGAGCTAGCAGCAGAGGTGGCATGCGGAGCTCCTCGCGCAGGAATTATCTCAAGAGCGCGAAGCTTGCGGTTAACACTCATCGCTTCCGCCATCTCTAAATTTGCAGGCGGCGTGTTCAACTTCTCGGACTTTTCGATCGGGATTTTAATGGAATCAGAAGGAAATGGTGAATGAATTATACAGCCAGGGTCACAATAGCCAATCATGGATGGTGGAAGCGATTTACGTGTGCAATCCCATTCCCGTATGTTAACTCATTTGTCTGTTCAGTCTCTGACCACGTGCTGTCCACAGGCTTATATTACTCCCGAGTCGAGTTGTACGGTATTGGTTGACGGCGCACTGTTATAATTACGTAACCGTTTTGCGAAACCAATTGGTTACGTAAAAATTCACATCGTAACCGAACAATAGGTTACGTAAGACAAAATTACCGTAACCGATTTTTCGGTTACGTCAATGAACCAATTTTCGAGGCCTGGATAGGGTACCATCGCCTATAACAAGAGTAGTCCAACTTGCATTGGCCCGAGGGTTCCCAATTATCCCAATGTTTGGACGGCCCGGTAATGGAGTGCCGGTAATCACCGCTTTGCGAAATCTGTCGCCTCGAATGGAAATTTCTCAGAAAAGAGAGCGGCGTGAAAATGACATGCCGTTGTTGGTACATTCCGTATGTAGGTCGACAGTAGTGCGTGATCGTTGATCACTGCTGTAGTATTTTTCGGCCTTCTTAATAGCTGCCAATCATTCCAAAGTGCCCCACGTGGGGCAAACATTTATATTTTCATGGTAATATTCATTTTTGAGTGTTTCATGTCTGAGTCCTGGTGCTCGATGTCTTGTACATTTCAATTAATTAGCTGCCAATCATTCCGAGAGTCTTGCGGTTCTGTTTAACGCCAATCAAGAAATGTTCACGGTTATGAACATTAATCTTTCAAATGCGCAAAAAATAACTGAAGAGAAAAGAATTAGGAACGGTTAATCAACTAATTATAAGAGACAATCGAATGATAACAATTGAACAATCTTTATCGTCGTTCTACTCAGGGCTTGACTTTCCCGTTGATTATTATTTCCGGGGTCGCGCTTGTGGAAACAAGCCGTAAAAAATATCCCTTCGAGATCTTCCCTAGTGTTAATTTGGATTAATTTGTACTTCCGTGCACGACCAAATGTTTGTCTTTTGTCGAAACAGACGAGCATCCTGTTTAACAGGGAAATAACTGAAGAGAAAAGAATTAAGAATGATTAATCAACTCATTATAAGAGACAATCGGATGATAACAAGTGAACAATCTTGTGCTTGACTGTTCTGTTGATTTTTATTTCCGGGTCGTGCTTGTTGAAACACAAGCCGGGTCAAAGCCGTAATTAAAATGAAACACAGCACCCCTTCCCCAATCTCTCCGTATGATAGAATTTATTTTATGCGTGGTTTTCATCGTATACTGGTATTTATCTTTGAAACGTGGTAACGTTAACTCACATAATGTGTAACCGAAAGCCGGTACTGCAATTGTGATTGTTTATCGCGCGACTAAAAACTTGCACAGACGGACATTTTATGCATTCCGTTCGTTAACAAGTGATATCAAGTTTTGCAGCTAGCAAAATTCTGATGTGATCGTTTGTTCAATAAATAAAGTAAATAAATTCGGCTAGCTGTTGTATTATTCAGAAGGCTTGCGGTATTCACAGCTGATAATATACATGTAAGCTTGGGCATTCCCGCGGTAACAGAGAGGCGTTTCCGTGCTATGTTGCCGTTATCGAGGGCCGTTATTGCGGTACTTCTGAGTGTATGCATAAAGACATGCTGGCTGAATAGCGGCTTGTCAACACGTGCCGTCGGCGGGGCGCCTTTTGTTTCTCGGCCGACTATCGAGGTTTGAATGGATATTACGGAGCTACGTTTCGTCTGTACTTATGGCGCATGCAGACATAATGGGGGGGTGGTAATTAGTCTAGTGATTAGGCTTAAACAGTACCGCGATAACAGTGCGGCAACTACCCCGGTATACTTTAGTCGTGACGAGGCCTGTACTGTATGTGCACAAGATATGTGCTCCCTTTCAAATATTTCTGTGAAAATAACAATGTGTGTTTACTGTCAAACCTATACGCAATCAATTACTGACACAATTACAGTTTATGTTTTGACATCTTCTGTTCTTTGATTTCCAGGTGAAGCATCTTAGATATCAGCATGCAGCCTGCAGTGACAATTCTAGCCATAATCTTCGCCTTTATGGGCATCATGTTAAACTTCTCTATCCACAAGATTGACGAGGGCCATGTTGGTGTATATTACAGGGTATGTATGCTTCATTTCATTGCAGATTCAGTCATACCTGATCAATTTGATATGCTCTAAATTTAGGAGAAATTTGATATCGTCAATATATCTGGGTAAGACAATATAGTCTCTGTCCTTGTATTATGATTCAATCAATGCAACTTTCAACTCAATCAAATAAGATAATGACTATTATTTCTGTATTGCTATTTGATCTCAACCAGACATGCCAGAATTGTGTCTACATGTATGTCAGTTCTATAGACCCTAAGATGCTTCACGTTATCCCAGGCACATGATATAGAAGTGAACTTGTACCCGATTGGCTGGTATGTATCATCCTTTCCATTGGCTCATACTGACATGAGCAGTAACCATGACATTCTCCCTCTATGATCAGACACTGTATGGCATGTCCAATAGTAAATTGGCGAATACTGGAGTGACAGTGCATCCTGTTAGTTTGAGCTTAATCCTTCCCTTCCATCACTTTGACCATTGCTAAGTTTCTTATATTGCCATGGCTGTAGTGGGTTAGAGATCCACCATTAAGTGTGACCTTGTGTTGCACCCATGTTCAGTGATTTTTTTTTAAAGATTTAATCAGCCTCAAATCTAGGCTGAAATCGATGTCTCTCAAACTCAGCGAAAGTACAAAATGAAACCCATTTGACCACAAAAAACTAAATTTGTTTCTACGATTCACGAGAAAATAGAAGGGATTGATCTTTAAAAATAAAAAGGCATGGCATGTGGTTTATTTTTCCACCACTGTGTCAGCAAGCGTATATACACATGTGGTGCATTCTGCCAACGTATGCTGTTCGACATTACCGAACCTTAGGCACAAGCTATGACTTTATCTCACAGATGCAGCTGTTCAGCATTCAAATTTGTGAGCATCGCTACGTCACTCATACGGCACACAGTGATGTCATTTTTCTCTCTGCATGCAACACACACTCAATGGCGAAACAGAAAACCAGTCGAAGCGAATTTCAAATTCCTATGACAAGATATTCTTTCATCACCATATATAGCGATCCCATTATCATCAAATATAATACCTTACATATTATTATGGGGAGAGTTTGATTACATCTTGAAATATTCAGTCATTCTACAACTAATGCTACATTTATTAATGAATCAATTCATCCTTCATCTGTTACAGGCACATTTATTTCATGTTTCAAAAGGACTGCCTGTTCTTCAAACTGAGAATTCACCGTATTAAACTGATCATACATGTAGATGTTACTGTAGTGTTAAACTGTTTGACTAATGTTTCTGTGTTTTTGTCTTCCTGGTAGGGAGGAGCCCTGTTATCAGCAACTAGTAAACCTGGTTACCATTTCATGGTGCCATTTATTACCTCATTTAGGAGTGTCCAGGTAATACACTGATATTATATATTCTCCCATTTCTCTGGTTGTTATGGGCATGTGAGCCGGGCTGATCACGACTAATTGTCTAAGATAGATGTGTATGAGGCAGGGGAGGTGTATGTGTATGAAGCAGGGGAGGTGTATGTGTATGGGGGGAAGGGGCAAGATGAATTTGGGATAGATGGGGGTTGGACTGGGGCTGCAATGTTGAGCATTTGTTTTGGATTCATATGTTTAATACCTTCAAATGACCTCTCGCATTTATCAGTTTGATTGATAAGTCTGATATTATATTCAGATTTGTACTATTTTGCGGAGATTACTTCTAAGTTATATTGTATATTGTACTGAGCATGTTTAGAATTTCCCAGTCACACTGTCAAATGACCTCTCATCTCCCCATCACATTGTCCTGTTGCTGAATCTGATGTGATCATTTCGGAGGTTGCTTTGGATTGTTGGAACAGAAATTGTCTACTTTTCCCTGGCAAGCCTGAAAATGGACCAATGGTTTAATTACTTTCACTTTCACCTTGTCAGACCACCCTACAGACAGATGAGGTGAAGAATGTCCCCTGTGGAACAAGGTATGTATACATGTTATCCTCATCTCACATCTGTGACACAACTTTAATTGTTATAATCAGGGCTTGAAATGTTCAAAAATGTTTACCTGTCCCAGGTAACCGGTAAATTTTTTGCTACCTGTCTCCTCTAGATTCTACCTGTACAAAGCAATGCGGTCTGAGAATGTCTGCGATTTTTTTTTTGCTATTTCTTTCACAGTGTCGTCCCCAGGGTTGTTGGTCGTCTTATTTGATGCAGATTGCCTAGTTCCACTCTGATTCCAACCCATTTTTGTGCGAAGTAGATAGAACAAAAAAACGTTACTACGGACACTTGCGTGTTCGAGGGAACCCCACACATACTGATGACGTCAAACACAATCTCGGTGGAAAACCCCTCCCATGACCCAAATGGCATGACGTAGTATGCAAGAATAGACTGGCCCTTTCTGGTTTTCACGAAATGCGGTAACAACAACAACATGCATTCACTGCAAGTTTTCCGAGACAATTCGCAGATCTATAATAAACTTGACTTGGCCCGAATTTTTAAACTTTACTGAACTGGACTTTTCGAACCCTGTTATAATCAAATCAATATGAATGGATTAAGTCACAGATAACATAATTTGGGAGAAAGAAATTTCGCAAAATGATTTCCTTTGTTCAGAATTTCCTTTGTTTGTTCTACTGATTGTCTCTCTCTTATTTTTCAGTGGTGGTGTAATAATATATTTTGACCGTATTGAAGTGGTCAATCAGCTAGATCCACAATCAGGTAATCTAAATTCTACTTATTATCAGGTATTGAGACAAAAAACCTTAGGAAATGAATGACCAAAAACCCAAACTTTCAATAGACCCAACCTAACTTTATGATGATGAACTGCCTGTACTCAAGTCTTTGCTGAGTTTCTGGTTTCTACATTAGTTTGAAATTATAACACTGTCTGTTCACTTTTCTCTCCGTCCATTTGGTGTCTTAATTTTTTTACATCATACTACGCTGACTGGACCTTAACCCTCAGCAAGTGTGTGTGTAAGATCCAAGCTACACAGCCAAATTGTCACATGTTGGTACTGTGTGGTAACTGAATGGTAACCGCAAGGAAGGGCCCGGAACGGTACACTTCAGTACAGTACCAGTCAGTACTGACCTGTATCCACACAGTACCACTCAGTAACTCATCAGTACTGATTGGATACTGTAAGGTACCGCACGGAACAGGACTGAACAGTACTGCATGGTAACTGAACAGTAACCAACCTGTTACTGTGCAGTTCTGCTCAGTTACCTCTTGGAACCAGGCTGTTGCTAACTGCAACAGTTATTTCTACTGTACATAAATGATATGCCTTTGCATGCTTCCTCTTGCGAGATGGATTTATTTGCTGACGATAGCACGTTACACACAGCGGACAAATCAATGGATGAACTTCAGTCGAAGCTGAATGCAGACTCGAGCAAGATAGAGACATGGTGCTCAGATAATAAGATGTGTCTGAACAGTGATAAAACGAAGTGCATGCTCGTTACGACCAATCAAAAACGAACACATCTTCTGAACACTGAACTAGATTTGGAAATTTGTGGCACCAAAATTGAAAATGTTGAAAACGAAAAACTACTTGGTGTCAATATACAAAATGATCTTGCCTGGTCCATACATGTTGATAGTATAGTGAAGAAAGTGAAAAGCAAGCTGTATCTACTCGCAAGAATCCGAACACTTTTACCATACAATGCTAGACGTCAATATTTTAATAGTTTTATTCTGCCTCACTTAGACTATTGTCTTACTATATGGGGAAACTGCTGCCAAAATGATCTGATTAGACTGGAAAGTTTACTTAAGCGTTCTATGCGACTAATTATCGGTTGTGATAGTTCCGTCAGCAGTACAGAAATGTTTCATCGTCTAAACTGGTACCCATTGTCTTTTAGATATCGTTTTAACATTGTAGTCTTAGTTTACAAAGCCTTACATAATCAGACTCCTTCTTATATAACTGATCTTATCGAGGTACGACAATCTACAAGAGTTTTAAGGTCTGCTGCCAAAGAATTGTTAAACGTTCCTTTTGCGCGTACTGAACTTTTAAAACAATCTTTTAGAATAACTGCTCCAACTATGTACAATCTTTTACCCATTCATGTACGAAAATGTGAGAGTCTTAGAAGTTTTAAAGCAGCCTGTTACAAGTTTTACCTCGCTGATTTTAGACAACATTCTACCTAGTTTAAATACTTTTACAAATTAGTTCTTAATTTTGACCATAACGTTTTAGTATTATCTGGAAATTTAGATTGTTTTATATTATACACTAGATTGGTCTTATTCATTATTTATTTGTCTTATGTTTGTTTATCATGTTTATTTAATCAGTTATTTGTATTTCTTCACATAGACAGATTTTAGACAACATTCTACCTAGTTTAAATTCTTTTACAAATTAGTTATTAATTTTGACCATAACGTTTTAGTATTATCTGGAAATTTAGATTGTTTTATATTATACACTAGATTGGTCTTATTCATTATTTATTTGTCTTATGTTTGTTTATCATGTTTATTTAATCAGTTATTTGTATTTCTTTACATAGACAGATTTTAGACAAAATTCTACCTAGTTTAAATACTTTTACAAATTAGTTATTAATTTTGACCATAACGTTTTAGTATTATCTGGAAATTTAGATTGTTTTATATTGTACACTAGATTGGTCTTATTCATTATTTATTTGTCTTATGTTTGTTTGTTTATCATGTTTATTTAATCAGTTATTTGTATTTCTTTATATATGTTATCGCTCTCGACCCTCATGAAAAGAGGTTGTAAACCTATTGAGGCCATCGAGCTTAAATAAAGTTTATTATTATTATTATTATTATTATTATTATTATTATTATTATTAACTGACATGTACTGCTCAGTTCAGTTCTGACCTGTGATTACCACACAGGAACTGTTCAGTTACAGCTCAGTACCTACATGTATGGTCGGCCTTTCCATGCAGTACCGTTCAGTAGTGTACAGCTCAGTACATGTTTGTGAAAAATTGCCTGTGTATAGAACACGTAGGCTTTTCATTCTGTACGTAAATTTGAAATATAATTTATGACATTAATTTGTCATTTCCCTGAATTTATCACTTGTTTCCTCCTCTCTATTGTAGTCTATGAAACAGTGAAGAATTACACAGCAGATTATGATAGGACCCTGATCTACAATAAAATCCACCATGAGCTGAATCAGTTCTGCAGTGTGCATAACTTACAGGCGGTCTACATTAACCTGTTTGGTGAGTATAATCAGTTTAGTTTTAGTTTTATGTTGGGTGACTTATATTCTGATATATGTACCAGAGCACAATTCAAGCTGTGATATCAGTACCAGAGAACAATTCACTGATGTCTGATATCTGTACCAGAGCACAATTCACTGATGTCTGATATCTATACTAGAGCACAATTCACTGATGTCTGTACCAGAACACAATTCACTGATGACTGATATCTGTACCAGAGCACAATTCACTGATGTCTGATATCTGTATCAGAACACAATTCACTGATGTCTGATGTCTGTACCAGAGCACAATTCACTAATGTCTGATATCTGTACCAAAACACAATTCACTGATGACTGATATCTGTTCCAAGGACAATTCACTGATGTCATATATCTGTACCAGATCAAATTTCACTAATGTTTGATATCTATTCCAGAGGACAATTCACTGATGTCTGATATCTGTACTAGAGCACAATTCACTGATGTCTGATATCTATAGCAGAGCACAATTCACTGATGCCTGATATGTGTACCAGAGCACAATTCACTGATGTCTGATATCTGTACCAGAGCACAATTCACTGATGTCTGATATCTGTACCAGAACACAATTCACTGATGTCTGATATCTGTACCAGAGCACAATTCACGGATGTCTGATATCTGTACCAGAACACAATTCACTGATGTCTGATATCTGTACCAGAACACAATTCACTGATGTCTGATATCTGTACCAGAGCACAATTTACTGATGTCTGATATCTGTACCAGAACACAATTCACTGATGTCTGATATCTGTACCAGAGCACAATTCACTGATGTCTGATATCTGTACCAGAACACAATTCACTGATGTCTGATATCTATACCAGAGCACAATTCACGGATGTCTGATATCTATAGCAGAGCACAATTCACTGATGTCTGATATCTGTACCAGAGCACAATTCACTGATGTCTGATATCTGTACCAGAGCGCAATTCGCTGATGTCTGATATCTGTACCAGAACACAATTCACTGATGCCTGATATGTGTACCAGAGCACAATTCACTGATGTCTATACCAGAGCACAATTCACTGATGTCTGATATCTGTACCAGAGCACAATTCACTGATGTCTGATATCTATAGCAGAGCACAATTCACTGATGCCTGATATGTGTACCAGAGCACAATTCACTGATGCCTGATATGTGTACCAGAGCACAATTCACTGATGTCTGATATCTATACCAGAGCACAATTCACTGATGTCTGATATCTGTACCAGAGCACAATTCACTGATGTCTGATATCTGTACCAGAGCACAATTCACTGATGTCTGATATCTGTACCAGAGCACAATTCACTGATGTCTGATATCTGTACCAGAGCACAATTCCCTGATGTCTGATATCTATAGCAGAGCACAATTCACTGATGCCTGTACCAGAGCACAATTCACTGATGTCTGATATCTGTACTAGACCACAATTCACTGATGTCTGATATCTGTACCAGAAAACAATTCACTGATGTCTGATATCTGTACCAGAGCACAATTCACTGATGTCTGATATCTGTACCAGAGCACAATTCACTGATGTCTGATATCTATACCAGAGCACAATTCACTGATGTCTGATATCTGTACCAGAGCACAATTCACTGATGTCTGATATCTGTACCAGAGCACAATTCACTGATGTCTGATATCTGTACCAGAGCACAATTCACTGATGTCTGATATCTGTACCAGAGCACAATTCACTGATGTCTGATATCTGTAGCAGAGCACAATTCACTGATGTCTGATATCTGTACCAGAGCACAATTCACTGATGTCTGATATCTGTACCAGAGCACAATTCACTGATGTCTGATATCTATACCAGAGCACAATTCACTGATGTCTGATATCTATACCAGAGCACAATTCACTGATGTCTGTACCAGAGTACAATCCACTGATGTCTGATATCTGTACTAGAGCACAATTCACTGATGTCTGATATCTGTACCAGAACACAATTCACTGATGTCTGATATCTGTACCAGAACACAATTCACTGATGTCTGATATCTGTACCAGAATACAATTCACTGATGTCTGATATCTGTACCAGAACACAATTCACTGATGTCTGATATCTGTACCAGAACACAATTCACTGATGTCTGATATCTGTACCAGAGCACGATTCACTGATGTCTGGTATCTGTACCAGAACACAATTCACTGATGTCTTATATCTGTACCAGAACACAATTCACTGATGTCTGATATCTGTACCAGAACACAATTCACTGATGTCTGATATCTGTACCAGAACACAATTCACTGATGTCTTATATCTGTACCAGAACACAATTCACTGATGTCTTATATCTGTACCAGAACACAATTCACTGATGTCTGATATCTGTACCAGAACACAATTCACTGATGTCTTATATCTGTACCAGAGCACAATTCACTGATATCTGTACCAGAACATAATTTACTGATGTCTTATATCTGTACCAGAGCACAATTCACTGATATCTGTACCAGAACACAATTCACTGATGTCTTCTATCTGTACCAGCGGGTGGTTGGGTGGGTTCAGGTTCCTGTTGCTTCAATGCATTTTTATCGAGCCCGTAGCTTTAGCTGCGGAAAGCTCGATATAGGTGCCACAATGATGTCCGTCTGTCTGTATCTGTCTATCTGCAGGACCAAGTAAATGTTAAAGTTTGATCCTAAGGCTTGCCCGACCGCTGAACCCTCATATTTCAGATGCTTACATCGTGCTACACATATTGAACCCATCCACTACCCTCGGGGAGCATGTCCCCATCGCTGGGACTCCAGGACCAAGTAAATGTTAAAGTTTTGGACTTAGAAAATTCCTGTCCACAGCTTCTCGGCCTCACCTATGTCTCCTAAACTAAGGCCAGCCCGACCCCCCAAACTCGCATCTATTCCTAATGCTTACATCGGGCTACACATATTGAACCCATCCACTACCCTTGGGGAGCATATCCCTACCCCTGGGACCCCAGGACCAAATAAATGTTAAAGTTTTGGACTTAGAAAACTCCTGTCCACAGCTTTTCAGCCTCACCTATGTCTTCTAAACTACTCCCCCCCCCACCCTCCCCCGAACTCTCATCTGTTCAAAATGCTTACATCTGGCTACACTTATTGAACCCATCCACTACCCTCGGGGAGCAGGTCCCCATCCCTGGGGCACCAAGCCCCACCCCATATCTGCTAAAGTAAGCATACCCTCATATAGTTTGGAAGCTCCGATCATCCTGTACACTTATTCTACCCATCCACTAACCCCGGGAGCATGTCCCCACCCCTGGGGCACTGAGCCCCACCCTACATCTTCTAAACTAAGCATTGCCCGACCCCATACCATCATATTTTCCCACAGTTTACATGATCCTACACTTATTCAACCCATCCGCTACCCATGGAAGCATGTCCCCACCCTCGGGGCACTGTGCCCCACCATCCATCACCTAAACTAAGCTTCGCCCGATGCCATATCCTCATATTTTCCTGAAGCTTACATCATTCTTATGCATTGCCCAACTCCATACCCTCATATTTCAATTTCTAATTTTATATCTCTTATATGTGATACTACATGTAACCTGTTATTAGGCATGAGATGCAGTGTACATTGTATATACAGGCATACATACAGTATATTCCATCATAGTATTTACTAATAGTTTGGTGACATTATTTTATTTCAGAAGTACAATATCAAAATAACTGGCGGGGGAATCCCGCAGTACTGAACCCCTGTTAGTTTTTAATTTCGTGTCGCCTTAAACGAAGGACGCCCTTTCCTTAAATGTTGCTATCAAATTCTGGTTGACCCTATAATATAATAATAACTTAAATATCTTTATTTCAAGAGGGTGATACACAATCAGTTTCTACAAGAATCTGTTCTTCCTTGTGGCCCTCATCAACAGTTAAACATATACATGTAGCAGAATACACAGTTTTGGATCATGGAAATAAATACAATAATTACATAATAATGACTACGGTAAATATATATACAGGTTATGGACAGTGTATAAAACAGTTACAGATAATAATGATGAAACAGTTGGACAGCATTTTAAGAGACGGCTTCAATTTTTAACATTTTAAGATATCTGGATCTGAAGGAAGTTATAGAAGGTGCTTCTCGTAAGTCATTTTCCAGAGACTTCCAGATCTTGGCACCTGAATATCCAAGGCTTTGCTTCAAATAATCAGTTTTGGGCTTAGGTACATGTAGGTTTTTGTTTACAGTTGATCTCAGACAGCGAGATGTAGTCTGACTAACATATTTAAAGAGATTATTCAAGTACACCGGTGTCAGGTTGTGTAGGATTTTATACATCATAACAGCTTTCTGATACTGTATTCTGTCAGGAATGCTTATACAATCAAGGTTGTCAAACAGTTTTAGAGGGAGTCAAATAGTGGGCATTAAGTATAATTCTTGCTGCACGTTTTTTAACTTAGCGACTCGTGTAATCTGGTAATCACCGGCATTGCCCCATATGGTGCAACAGTAGTCTATGTGAGGTAGGACATATGCATTGTAATACGTTATTTTAGCCGTTTTAGTCAGTAGATGACGGTTTCTGTATAGGATGCCAAGGTTTGTAGATATTTTATTGCACACTGAGTCCGTATGTTCATGCCAGGATAAGTTTTTATCAACAATCAGACCTAATATTTTATGTGCTGATACACTTTTGAGTACGTTAGAATTGATTTCCGTATGTAATACATTGGTGATCTTGTTTGTCTTGTATCGAGTGGCTAACAGCATAGATGTGGATTTTTGTAGATTAATGAACATTTTGTTTTCCTGGCACCATTTATCTATCTCCTTCAGATCCACATTTAGTATAGTTTCTGATTCTGCAACAGTGTTGGCATGATAATAAATGGTCCTATCATCTGCATACAAGTCTATGGTACTCTTGACATCACATAATAACAGATCATTCACATATATGATGAAAAGTAGAGGCCCAAGAATTGATCCTTGGGGTACTCCGGCTTGGATTTGGAGAGAATCCGACATACAAGTTTCCAAACATACATATTGAGTTTTGCAGAGAAGATAGGATTTCATCCAATTTAGAGCTGTGTTATCAAGTTTATAAAGTTTCAGTTTGTTCAAAATGAGTTCATGATTAACTGTGTCAAATGCTTTTTCGACACTGCCAATAAGTTCACCCTTATCAATGTAGTGTAGCCAGGAGTCAATCATTTTTGTTAGAGCAGTGTTACCCTAAAGCTTTTGCACAACCATATCTGTGTCCACACATTTAACTTACTATATTAATTAAAACTGAGTTTGAATCAGTTTGTGTTGTCTCAGTCTTTACCAGTGCACATTATTATGGAGCATTACAGTATGATTGAGCACAGTTGTCATTGTTCATTCCTTTATTTGCATACAAATGTGAGGATTTACCACAGTGCTGGTGTCCTATTGCATACTGGAAATGATAGATTTACTCCAACTATTGTATTGTTATTAGCTTTGTTTGTTCACGTATCATCACACAAAGTTACACCAAGAACGTGTTCCAAATTGCATACCTATTCTTCCCAGCTATACATGTACATGTATTTATCAGAACTATGCAATGGGATGTGTAAGCTTACTTTCGAAAAAAAAATGTAATCTTTATTGGAAGTTATATAATATAGTTCCTCCTTCAATCCAACCTCAACATCACTAATATAGAAATCATATTCCTTAATAAATGTATTGTTATTTTAAATGATGTGCATTGCCAATGATGTGCAACCTCAAATGATGTGCCACCCTGAAGGGCTCGATCTTTTTGCAAAGCTGCATGTGCTGAGAAGCAACAGGAACTCGATAATGTGATGTCTAGCACTGTAATATCACTTGTCTTTATTGCACCATGTAAGCGTTCTGTCTGTGTCTTGTGTGCTGTCTTCAGTGTTTTATAGGGTGGATGGAGGATGTCTGTTCCATGCTGCTTCAAAGATTTCTTCTTTGAAGTAGCAGGAACACAACAGGGCTGGGTGGTGCTTAGTTGGTTTGTCGTGATATAGCTGAAATATTGTTGAAAGTGACGTTAAATTCTATTCACTCACTCACTTCTGTCTGTACCAGAGAACAATTCATATTCCTGTAAATTGACTCTTGAGGATTGAATGTTTTTTAATTCATGTTTTACTCTCCATTCAATCAAAATATGGGCAAAATTAAGGTTGTACCACACAACTGTCATTGCAGATCTTGAATTTAACCAAGGCCATTGCCTACTGACTGGCCTTGCTGCCCACTGCCAATTTCAAAGTAATTTTATGCCAGCAAGGCCTTAGTACCCTTAATTCCACCAAATTGGCCTTGCCCTCAAATTTCCCAATTCAAGGCCTATCATTGTATGCCGATTTAAAAACTGTGTGGCCAGTGTTGTGAGCAGCCATTTTTTTCCAGGATTGGAGCAGATTCTGCTGAGATATTTTCTGTAGTAAGTCCTTGTTTTCTGTAGATCAAATTGATGAGAACTTGAAGAAAGCATTACAAGAGGATCTGAATGAAATGGCTCCAGGCTTACATGTGAGGAGTGTAAGAGTGACCAAACCCAAGATTCCAGAACAAATACGCAAAAACTATGAGACAATGTGAGTAATATCAGTTATGCTGCTTCATAGATCGATGATGAACATATTCCTTTTTATGTGAGTGTGGAAAGTTTGAAAAATTAAAATTTCATATAAGAGACATTTAAGTTTCTTGGTGAAACCTTTTTATTCACCCGCCCAAAAGGCAGAAATATTATGTGATGGTGACTTCCCACTCTCTGTCTGTCCGTTCATGTCTGATCTACATCTGTGACTGTTCTCCAGCTACAGTTCCAATCTTTTTGTGAGTGGGTACACTAGGTGGAGATGATGTGTCATGTACCAACATTCAGTCTTGATCAGAGGTCGAAGATCACTGTGACCCGAAAATCAGGAATCCTGAAAAATCACATTTTTTTGGTGTCAGTAGATACATTAGGGGAGACCAAAATTGAGGTCAAATGTTAAGGTCATTGTGGCCCAAAAATCAGGACATCGTGAAATTGCATTTTGTTTCAAGATTGTATTCATTAGGTGAGATATGTTGAATATCAAAGTAGAGGTCAAAAGGTCAAGTTTATTTTGCCTGAAGATCAGTAAGTGATGAATAATCTTTGAGATTCTGTGTAGTCAGGGCTGTTAGGGATTTTTTGGTTCACATTCTTCCAAAAGCACCAAATTTGACCCGGGCTGTTAGGGATTTTTTGGTTCACATTCTTCCAAAAGCACCAAATTTGGCCCATATGTCGCCCATACCATACTATTTCGAAATTCAATATGGTTGCCACCCGGGTTAGAGGTCAATCGTAGTTAAATAACTAAAAGGGCTAGAAATATGAATAATAACACTTTTTAGTGGTTTTGGGGGTCGGGGAATCTGATTGTGATCTTATTTCAGCGATTTGAGGTCAAGGTCACCCTTCAAGGTCACCATAAAGGTCATTTTAGGGACAAATTCGCCATTATCAGTGGTTTTGGGGCAAGATATATAAACTGCCTCATTCTATTGGTTTCCGGGGTTGAGTAAATCGAATCAGGCCGTATTTTGGCGATTCGGGGCAATATTTCATTTGAGAGTCGCGATAGAGGTCATCCGAACCAGAGGTCAGTTGTAGGTAAAACACCAAAAGAATCACAAATAATACCATAGGGATTTGTGGCATTCGGAGAATCCGATTCTGATCTTATTTTGAAGATTTGAGGTCACCCCATTTTGGGGTCAAAGGTCAAAGATCAACAGTGACCACTAATAACAATCGAACGAGGATTATTCAGGAACAAGTTTCATTAAAATACTTCGGAGATGACATCTGCTGACAAAATGCTATAACTATGCCGCTATGTGTATTTAAATGTTCGAAATACAATACAAAGACCGCTTTAGCAACAATATACCTATGATTATTAATACCTATACCTTCTGGCTTGCGCTCTCAAGAAACTGTGAAGTCGGGGTCACACCCAGTAAGGCTGTGGAAGAGGGGTAGTGTCAAGGATTTTGACGGACCGAGATCTGAACAAGTGGTATGGACTGGAATGTCACAATATTTTTTTCCAGTACCGAAGCCCATCAAGAGTTATGATAGACAGAGGGTCTCCAAAGACCGGACATCGCTGTCCATCGTGCGAACATAGGCTGTTGTATGACCCTCCTCCGTGGCATGTACTAGATGCAGGAGGACCCTGGTGTCCGCCTCTGAATGGTTACACGGTTGAAGTATCGTGAGGTCACAACGCCTGTTGAAGAACACACTCAAAACGGGTTTCGCCCATGTCAGTCTTGAAGATCTGTGTGCTGATGAATGAGAACGGCTCCTTTTTCTTCTCATTTTTATACGCCCGCCAAAAATATACGCCCGCCAAAAAGGCGGACGTATTATGTGATGGCAGTTTCCGTCCGTCTGTCCGTCCCCCGTGTCCGGTCTATATCTGGAACAGTTTTTACCCCTCGGGCAAATTTTGCCCGAAGGGTATTGTCGTCGTCAGCGTCGTCTGTCCGTCTGTCTGTCCGTCTGTCTGTCCATCTTGCTTGTGAACACGATATCTCAAGAAGAATTATAGCCAGGCATTGTGAATTGATACCACATATGTATTGGGTGAAGGGTCAGAAGCCTATTAAAAATGACTGACCTTGACCTATTTTATCAAGGTCAAATTCTAGTATTTGCTATATTTTTTGAAGAATTGAAGCTAGGGTCTCCAAATTCATATTATATTTGCAACTCGTGATTGACTAGAAGTCTATCCCAGTTGACTGACCTTGACCTATTTTTTATAGGTCATATGCTGTTTATTGTGATATAAGATGAAGAAATAAAGCTAGGTTTTCCAAATTAATATTATGTATACATCTGGCGAAGGTCCAGAAGTGTACTGAAGATGACTGACCTTGACCTATTTTATCAAGGTCAAATTATAGTATTTGCTATATTTTTGTAAGGATTGAAGCTAGGGTCTCCAAATTCATATTACTTATGTAACTGGTGATTGGCTAGAAGCCTATCCCAGTTGACTGACCTTGACCTATTTTTTCAAGGTCATATACGGTTTATTATGGTCTAACATGAAGAAATATATCCAGGGTTTCAAAATTGATACTATGTATACACCTGGTGATGGACCAGAGGTGTACTGAAGATGACTGACCCTGACCTATTTTATCAAGGTCACATTTTAGTATTTGCTATATTTTTGGAAGGATTGAAGCTGGGGTCTCCAAATTCATATTACTCATGCAACTCGTGACGGGCTAGAAGCCTATCCCAGTTGACTGACCTTGACCTATTTTTTATAGGTCATATACTGTTTATTATGGTCTAACGTGAAGAATATAGCTATGCTTTTCAAATTAATACCATGTGTACATCTGGTGATGCTCCAAAGGTATGCTGAAGATGGCTGACCTTGACCTATTTTATCCTTGACCTATTTTATCCAAGTCAGATTCTATTTAGTACAATATTCTATGAAAGATTATATCTACATTGTACAAATTTATATCACTTATGGCTGGACCTGAAGACTAATGAAGAATATCACTGACCTTGACCTATTTTTAAAAGGTCAAATTCTATATGTTAAGTTTAAGATCTTCAAATTCATGTTCCCTATGCGATTAGAATTGACTTGAAATTTTTTGAAGATGATTGACCTTGATCTATATTTCCATGATAAAATTACTTGACTGGATTATAAGCTTTTTAAAAGAGTATATTTAGAGCTAAGAATTCGGTCATGCTCTACCAGAACCTCCGGCCTTGGCAAAAGCTGAACTACAGTCAACCCTACTAGATCACATTTTGGTTATCTAGTTCTAAAAATACACTGATGATGTTATACAATGCATGATTGCTGGGTGTAGACAATAACTGATAGCCGAGGGGTATTGAAGCCCATGGGCTATTTTCTATTTACAGTTCCAATTTTTTGTGAGTGGATACCCTACGGGGAGACGATGTGTCGCGTACAAAAATGAAGGTCGAGGTCAGAGGTCAAAGGTCACTGGCCTGAAAAACAGGAAATCACTGAAGTGTTCGTGTCCGGTCTATATCTCTGAATGTTTTCTATCCACAGTTGCAATTTTTTGTGAGTGGATACATCAGGTGGAGACGATGTGTCGCATACCGAAATTCAGGTCGAGGTCAAAGGTCAATGTTGCCTAAAATCAGGAAATCATTGATCACTGATAGTTTTCTATCTGCAGTTCTAATTTTGGTGAGGGGATTCAATAGGGGGAAATGAAGTGTTGCATACCAAACATTGGGTCAAGGTCAAAGGTCACTGTGTCCCCAAAATTAGGAAGTTATTAAAAATAACTTTTTTTTTGTGTCGGTAGATACATTAGGGGGACACGATGTGTCACATACCAAAATGTAGGCCAAGGTCAAAGGTCAAGGTCACTGTGACCCCAAAATCATGAAATTGTTGAAAATCATGATTTTTTGTATCCATTGATGTATTAAGGGGAGACGATTTTGTCATGTACCAAAATTTAGGTCAAGGTTAATAGTCAAGGACACTGTGACCCCAGAATCAAGAAATTTGTGTCCATTGATACATTGAGGGAAGACGATGTGTCATGTACCAAAATTCAGGTCAGGGTCAAAGGTCAAGGTCACTGTGACCCCAAAATCAGGAAATCATTAAAAATAACTTTTTTTTTGTGGCAGTAGATACATTAAGGGACACGATGTGTTACATACCAATATGTGGGTCAAAGGTCAGGGTCATTGTGACCCCAAAATCAAGAAATCATAAAAAGAAACATTTTCATATGCCTGTCGAAGAGGAGGTTATGTAATTCGATATTGCGTTCTGTCCAGTCATCCATTAACATTTGTTGTCCATGCGATATCTCTGATTTCAAGGTATGGGTTGGCACCAAACTTTGGGTATACGGTAATTTCCCTAATAATTCGATCACCGGAAGTGCAGCAAAAGTGGCATATATCTGGCAATATTCTCCAAGGCACCAACAACAAAGTGTTACATTTTGTCATTATATGCCTTTTCTTCATTTTGAATAAAAAATGGGAATGTTACTTTTTCTCTTTGTTTGAATAACAGAGTTTAACTCTTTGCTACTTGCTGATAGTCTCGTTTGTCAGCCTTGTATGTTCGGATAAATGCATGCGAGAGGATTTTGTCTTGTTATAGACAGTCTTTTTTTGAAGCAATATATTTGCATGTAGCTTGATTGAAACCCCGCTAAATATATATATTTTCAGAAAGCCCATACTTTAATTAATCTGTCCTTCAAAATATCTGCCCATTTGTGTCTAAAATAAAACCAGACCAGGCGAGAAAATAAAATAAACAAAAAAAAAATCTCTGATTTCGACAACATTACCGTGAGTGTATGTCCCAGCCAAATGATAGTTTCCATAAAAAATCTCTTCACGATTCGCCCAATTCAACCGGACGATCGTGCTAAAATACCAGTGCATCGTCCGTGTGGGTTTTAATCCGACATATAAATCTGAGAAACCCTTTATTTCCATTGTAAATCCAACAGTCGGCTCGCTAAAGTTTCAACGAAGCCATTTTCTTTGGCGAGAAATTCAACCGGCACTGAAGACGGACACGCAGACAGGCGGCCGGCCAATCGCTGCCATTGTCTCACACGTCTCAACTAATCGGCTTCGCGATACTAACAGAGCCCGGTCGAGGTCAATTCGGTCACGCTATCAAAGAATGATCACATCTCTATCCAATCAAATCCTTCGTTATTCAATCCTATCCAATCAAATCACTCGTCACAGGTCGAAAGACCCGGAAATGACCTTTAAAATGAAACCAATATCTCTAACATTCTACCGCGGGAAATGGGATTTCGATAGCGCTGAAAATGGTCAAAAAACGGCAAATTCTTCGCCGATTTTCTCAATTTTCACCACAAGGAAGGTACGTCTTCAATAAAATAAACTTGTTATACGTTTATTGCATGATTTACAATAAAATTTGAATGTATATTGTCGACTATTTCCTTGTCCAACGATGTGGACTACCGACGACCTCTCACTTGACGAACATTTTACTGTGCGGCGATTTTTTTGCGTGGTGGTGAATTGCAGCCGGTTTCGGCCGTTATGGGTATATATGATGCCGGCCGGTTTTGGCCGGTATAAGTACGAAAGGGTTAAAAGTGAACTTCCTGTGATTGAATTATTAGGGGAATTACTGTACCTTACTCGCATGGCAAAGAGGAGCCATATTCATTTTGAGATCAATTTGTCAAAGGTCAAGGTCCCCCCAAACTGAATCAAGTTTAGCTAACTATATGCGTTAGGTTGGAATATTCAGAGTTGTCTCCCCTACATGTATATGGCATTTGTCCTGTGGAGTTGTATCCTATGTTTGATACATGTAAGAAACAGCCACATTCAGTTAAACTGTTGTGAAATAAAAACAGTACATTTACTAATTTAACGAGGAGAGGGGTCCTTTATGAACTTACAGTAAGTTCCCTAAGTATTTGCGACCCTAAGTAAATTCGAAAACGGGCATTTTTCGCCAAGTCACGTGACACTGTTCCCTAAGTAATCGAAAACAGCCCATTCGCGGAAAACCGCTGTCCTAACTATTCGAAAATCCCCCATTTATCGTGGTCGCGAGATTGATAATATTATGTAGTTGTGCGATGGAAAAACTTCCAGATCAACCAGTTTCCTTAGAATTAGTATTTGATAAACCTTGCAAACTTTTTGAGCATTTTGAACATAACCAATTGTAACAGCTAAGTTGATTTTCATTACGTCTCAAACGAAATGTATCCAATGTTTAAACCGCGATTTCTCATGGTCATTACATTGGGAATATTGTCGGTTTACGGGGATGTGCGATATTAAACATTGCCGATTGAAGCGACCATACATTCGATATTATACTGAAAATATCAAAATGAAGAACTGGAAGTTACGTTTCATTCGGTCTTAAAAAAATATAATGCTGAAGTTTGACCGGACATTTGAACCGCGGATTTTCTTAGTCGCGGGGTAGAGATTTACGATCAACCCCAACCCCAAGTTGCATTAATTTTGGCGACTGCATGCCATGTGCGCCTCACCCTAAAACCAGAAACACGCCTGTTGTGAATGTCTCGTGGTTGTCGATCTTATATCATTCAAGAGTGCTGTCTGGGGTAAATATCACAAAATTAAAGAAACACCGCAGTCGAGGTATTGTGACCTTTCATTGTTGAACGGTATGGGAATTTAATATGGGGACTCTAATTTACGAAAACGTCCGTTTTTCTGAACTGACCTGCACAAACTATTCGGAAGTGGTCAGTTTTTCACGACTGCGATATTCACTTCCGGTCACGAATACTTAGGGAACTTACCGTATACCTGTTTATTAACTCAAGAACAAAGGTTTACTTCATCACTTTCTTCACATTTTTCTTCCTTCATGAACATTTTTCTCGCCTGAAAGGAATTCATTTAAAGGGAAACTGCTATTTTCTTGTGTTTGACTATTGTCGATTTCAGTCTCAGCTCTTGTTTCAAGGTCACCTAGTTACCAAGAGTTAAGACCATTTTAGTTTATCATTCAATATAAGATGTGAAATATGTTACATTCTCAAAAGCACAAAATCGTAGACCGTTCTCTGGATTGCTAGCTACCAATTGGGATCAAGGCCATTAAACAACCTTGAAATTCGGACCAGTGTATTTCCAGATACATGGGCGTATATTGAAACCCCTTGGGCTCTTGTTTTAAGAAGCCGCTGATCCATTCATACATCGGGATTTTAGGGGTACCAAAAAAAGTATTGTGGCATTCCAGTCCAAACCATCTGTTCTGATCTTGGTCCATCAAA
Organism: Hanleya hanleyi; assembly: GCA_036873755.1. Taxonomy (NCBI): domain Eukaryota; kingdom Metazoa; phylum Mollusca; class Polyplacophora; order Lepidopleurida; family Hanleyidae; genus Hanleya; species Hanleya hanleyi. The sequence goes on from JAVTVY010020176.1 coordinate 36,813, forward strand.
GTCCTTGGCACTACCCCTCTTTCACAGCTTAACAGCGTGCAAGACGACTTCACAGTTTCTCGGATGTGGCAAAAAGACTGCCTGGACAGTCTATGCAAGCATATCGGACCTCACCGACACACTAGTGGCTCTCACACACGATCCTGACACTCTCGAGTCCGTGCATATGGAGCTTATAGAACGCTTCATCGTACTAATGTACAGCAAGGGATGTGGTGCAGCCGGTGTCAATGAGTTCCAATCATCACCTCTTCACCATTGCAACCAGATCGCTGGAAAACATCCCACCTCCCAAGCCGCGCTGTTGCAGCATGTGAAGCGAGCGCTACTGCAAGCGAGTTTCTACTGGAGTCACTTCACTCCAGAAGGAAATCCCTGACTTCAGTGACTGGAGCTGGCACAAAGATTGCACCAGTACATGGCAACCGCTATGGACCACTCTCAGCGACACTTCTATAGCATATGCCATTCTCATGCACTGCGGCTGACTCAAGGCATGCACGGGAAGGTGCAAATGCAACTGTGCCGATGTCCGATACACGACCCTCTGTAAATGCGAAGGCGGGTGCGTTAATAACGAGGGCAGTGATGACAAGTATTATTTATTTCTGGCATCATAGAGCGCAAGCCAGAAGGCATAGGTAGTAAAGTAATCATTGGTATAGTGTTTCTAATGCGGTCTTTGTGTTGTATTTTGAACATTTAAATGCACATAGCGGCATAGTTATAGCATTTTGTCAGCAGATGTCATCTCCGAAGTATTTTAATAACATTTGTTCCTCAATAATCTTGTTTCGATTGTTTTTAGTAGCAACTGTTGTTCTTTGACCTTTAATTCCCAAATGAGGTGACCGTGACCTCAAATCGTCAAAATAAGGTCAGAATCTAATTCTCCGATGCCACAAAGCCCTATGGTATTATTTGTGTTCTAGCTCTTTTGGTGTTTCCTGTAATTGACCTCTGGTTGATCTCTGGTTCAGGTGAACTCTATCATGAACCTCACGTTAGAATATTGCCTCAAATCGTCAAAATATGGCCAGATTCGGGTTACTCAACCCTGAAAATCGATAAAATGAGGTAGTTTGTACATCTTGAATAAAAACCACTAAAAATGAGGAATTTGATCCCATAATGACCTTCAGGGTGACCTTGATCTCAAATCGTTGAAATAAGATCAGAATCAGATTCCCCGACACCGAAAACCACTAAAAAGTTGTATTATTCATGATTCTAGCCATTTTGTTTTTTTAAATACAATTGACCTCAAACCCGGGTGGTGGCCATATTGAATTTCGCCAATATGGCGGCCCCCGGTGGCGACTACCTTGGCGCCCGTCAAAAATCGAAAAGGTATTGTATGGGCGACATATGGGCCAAATTTGGTGCTTTTGGAAGAATCTGAACCAAACAGTCCCTTTTATGCCCTAACATCCCAGACTAGTTATGCCCCCCCCCTTAATTAGAGGGGGGCATATATAGCGATCGCCTTGTCCATCCATCCATCCGTCCGTCCGTCCATCTGTCCGTCCGAATTTCTTGTCCGCGCGATATCTCGGTTAATATTTGATGGACAGGATTGAAACTTGCATGGAATGTGGCCAGTGCCTCGTAGTTGTGCAGTCGTGTCCGAGTTCCGGTATAATTTTCAAGAGTTATGGCCCATTTTCTGAAATCTCTGTGAATGGGAATTGTCCGGGCTGGATCTTGGTTAATATTGTGTGGACAGGCATGAAATTTGCAGGGTATGTGGTCAGTGCCCTGTAGTTGTGCAGCGTGAAGTTTCTCCGTGTTTCGCGAATATTTTCAAGAGTTATGGCCCTTTGTTCATCAAGTCTTTGTGAATTGAAACTTGTCCGGGCTGGATCTCGGTTAATATTGTATGGACAAGTATAGAATTTGCAGGATATGTGGTCAGTGCCCTGTGGTTGTGCATTGTGAAGTTTCTCCGCATTTCGCGTATATTTTCAAGAGTTATGGCCCTTTTGTTCTTGAAATCTTTGTGAGTTGAGACTTGTCGGCGCTGGATATCGGTATATTGTATGGACAAGTATGGAATTTGCATGATATGTGGTCGATGCCCCATAGTTGTGCAGCGTGAAGTTTCTCTGCTTTCGGTTATATTTTCAAGAGTTATGGCCCTTCGTTCATCAAACCTAAGTGAATGGGAAATATTTATTTGTCCAGGTTTGGGCTGGGAAAATGGAATGCAGGTCTCGTAATCAGGTCACATTTTTGGATTTGGCGAAAGCACCCGGGCGACCATCTTGCATCAAAACATTGTATTATTACTTGTTGGTCGATACTTGGAATATGTATTATGCGAGGCATGCCGAAAAAAGTGACTGAAACAGAATTTTTATAATTATCCAAATTAGGCCTCCACAGACCAATACATAACAGCACAATGATGGGGCAGTGTCAGATTCAAGCGGAAGGGGGGGCATATACAATTCAGCAATCTCTGATTGCTTCCTTGCTGTGTGTTAATAAGTCCAATTCAGGGCTGTGGAATGTGACCAAATTGCATTTAAACTACCAAGTCATAACAAACATTCATCTCGAGATGTGATCTCTCCAGTTATACATTGTGCATTGTTTTCTTTGGTTATGCCCGAACATGAAGAGGGAAGAAACACACTGTTGATGTTGAGGTCAAAAGGTCGATGGTCACAGAATTCCAAAAAGCTAATTTTTATGCTCCAAAATTAAAATCTGGTTGATGCGTGTCGGTATATTGAACTCAATTCGGCTATTTTCTGGATATTTCTTTCTGTGGCTTATATATGGTTAATATATATGAATATGTATATTAATTTGGGTATAAAAAATGGTATTTGTCTTAATGCATTTCAGGGAAGCAGAGAAAACCAAACTGTTGATTGTGAATGAGAAACAGAAGGTTATAGAGAAAGAAGGAGAAACAGACCGGAAAAGAGCAGTTATAGGTATTAACAATATTGATTAGCTGTTATAGGTATTAACAATATTGATTAGCTGTTATAGGTATTAACAATATTGATTAGCTGTTATAGGTATTAACAATATTGATTTTTGATGAACATTTCCAGCCATTTCCAAGTTTGGGGATTTCTTTTCAGCCACTTTTGTCCAAAGGATTTGTCAGTGTTGTCTGTCTGTCTGTCTGTCCGTCATCAATGTTACCATTATATCTCCTGAAGAAATATATCCAAATATTCATAAACACTTGACATGTTTTTTTTCAGGTCAAATTGTATGTTAAAATTGATTCAATGCTATAAGGCCATTTTCACTTGATTGGTTGTTCAGCATGACCTTGAATTTTTAAATACATGTACGCATGCTAGATGCTATAATTAGTTATTATAATTATTGAATTGCAAACCAGTTGTATACGAATATAAGAAAATGAGTAAATTTTAAGGACAGTGGCCTAAGCATGAAATCTCTTGAAGAATAATAGCTAGCCTTCCTAAATTTGTACTGCAGATGCATCTGCTTACTGACGAGCAATTCATTGAAGATTACTGACCTGGACCTAATTTTTCAAGGTCACATTTTATGTTAAATGTAGATTTAATGCTGTCAGCTTGAACGATTATAATTTTTCATATTCATACCACTTCTGTAGCTAACAATGGACCAGATGACTATCAAAGATAACGGATCGACCATCACCTATTTTTTCCAAGGTCAATGCTGTTTGCACATCTCTTGACGAATTAGAGCTGTCCTTTTCAAATCTACAGTACAGATGCATTTGCTCATTGATCAGAATATAATGAAATTCCTGGCCTTTACCTATTTGCCAAGGGCAAATTATAATTTGGTAATTTAGTACCTTTCAGATAAAACAGGGGTGCCACAGTGTAGAGCAATAAGCCAGTAGCTAGTTTAGCCAGAACGTGGGTGCCACAGTGTATAGCAATACTAGGTTCGAGCCTCACTGGTGCATGCGTGAAAGTTTGCCAGTTACTTGCTGACAGGACGTGGTTTCTCCGGGTATTCCGGCTTCCTCCTCCAACCAAACTGGCACACACCATATGAGTGAAATAACCTTGAGTGTGACATTAAACCAAATCCCCCCCCCCCCCAGAACATCACTCCCTATGCAATGACTGAATAATATTTTCCATAAGCTACTTACTGGAAATCTTCCAGTTTCAGTTGATAGACATTAAGTGTGTATAAAATGTAAAACCATGTTTTCTGCTCAGATAACAGGAATTGAACTCTTCTTTGCAGAGGCTGAAAAGGTTGCTATGGTTGCGAAAATTCAGTGGCAACAGAAGATTATGGAAAAAGAATCTCAGCAGAAAATATCTGAAATAGAAGGTTCGCATGTTGGAGTTAATTTCATCAGAAATTTAGTGTTCCCTAAAAGTTGCATGCTGCTGTTTCTGCAATAGTATTTTGTTAACTACGTGAAATTTATTAATATATGTATAAAGTGTCCTAGTTGTAGCAGTATAGATCTTGTTATCTTGTGTAATAATCAGTCCTTATGGTCCAGTATAATTATCATGGCGAAATGTCATCCAGGCAGTCAAAAAAGAAAAAAATGAAAAAAAAAAAGAAGCAAAAAACAGGAGTAACAGGACTAATGCTCCTAAGGCCATATGAATTAGATTCCTTGTTTCTTGACCCCCGCCTGCTTTGGTTGGTCAGTCCCAAATTTGACCACTCAGCTGGACAACACAAGTAGACATACCTAAAATATTTCTATGAATCTGAATTAAAACATTGTATCCATTGTACACATTGTATCCATTGTACACATTGTATCCATTGTACACATTGTATCCATTTTATTTGGTAAATTAATAGACAGTTGATACTATCATGGGTGACTAGTATGGTAGGTTGATGCTTGGTTCATTTGAGATTGGAATTACCTCAAAACTAGCAAGTTTAAATGTGACCTGTGATGTGTTTACCGCTTATCCATTATGGTTTTGGAGAACAATATAGACAAGAAACAAAGAAACAGTAGTCCAGTATGTACAGACCTGTGTCCTTGTATCTTACATTGGCAAGTACTCAGTAGAACACATTCTGTTCAAATGTCTAGTTCCAGTGATTAAATGTTTCTCAAATACACTAGAATATACATTTTTCTATCATTTCACGTTTTACATTATAAGGCCTGGCTTCAGTATCTGTAATGGAAAGCAAAGTACTATAATAATTGACTTGTTTGAGTTTTGTAAAAACCTTCATTGTAGGTTAATTATGAGTCCTGTATTTATAGTGTTGTACACATTATTTTGTGTTTTTGTAGATTTTACTCACCTGGCTAAAGAAAAAGCAATGGCTGATGCTGAATTTTATAAAGCAGCCAAAGAAGCTGAGAGCAACCGGGTAAGTTATACTCAGACAGAGTAGCATTTGTTTTAACTCGAATAATAACAATAAATAGATAAGTTCCTTCGGGGTGGACTTCATTGATTTTATTGTGTGTCAATATCTTTGTCCGATTGAGAGGCGACCACATCAAGCTGGCCAGTCACACTTTTGTTTCACAATCACTGTGAGGGTCACTATCAGTTAATAACCTCCAATCTGTAAATCGTTTTAATTGCAGTACTTCATTCCTCCAGTTATATAATGAAAACTGTTTATTTCTTGAAAATTATTAATCATGGGGATTCAAAATATTAGTGCTTCAGTTTATCAAATGATGTTTTGGTTGCGGAAATAATGATATTTAAACTGTTACCTTCTCATTATATCCAATTTTGTTCAACTGGAAAAAAAAATCCATAAAATTTCACAAATCTAGGTCACAATTTGAACAAATAGTACACCAATATTTTTTGTTCTAGTCGGCAAAGTTATCAACGGAATGAAAACTTAGAACTTACAAAAATTAAATGTGTGGTAGGAAGCAGGTGCCTGTACTAGCGTGTAGCTAGCGGGAATTTCCCTTTAGCTCAATTGGTAGGGCACTGGGCTGGTAAGCCAGAGGTCGGTGGTTCAACTCCTGGTCGGAGAACTCCGTCACTACAACATTCGCGTCGCCGGTAGGATCCTCGCGGGAATGGGAGTGGGTTGGGTCGATTGTCAGGTTGTCGAAATGAGGAAGTGTAGGAAGTGGTTGATGATGATCTGATTGTCAAGTTGAGTTGCTGCGAAGGATGGGTGGTTCGAGGGAGGGAATGGGGAAGCTTGTCAGGCTAGCCCCAGGGTTAATAGAGAAAGAGGATGGCTGTTCTTTGTGACGGAGAGGAGTGTGGTAGGAAGCAGGTGCCTGTACTAGCGTGTAGCTAGCGGGAATTTCCCTTTAGCTCAATTGGTAGGGCACTGGGCTGGTAAGCCAGAGGTCGGTGGTTCAACTCCTGGTCGGAGAACTCCGTCACTACAACATTCGCGTCGCCGGTAGGATCCTCGCGGGAATGGGAGTGGGTTGGGTCGATTGTCAGGTTGTCGAAATGAGGAAGTGTAGGAAGTGGTTGATGATGATCTGATTGTCAAGTTGAGTTGCTGCGAAGGATGGGTGGTTCGAGGGAGGGAATGGGGAAGCTTGTCAGGCTAGCCCCAGGGTTAATAGAGAAAGAGGATGGCTGTTCTTTGTGACGGAGAGGAGTGTGGTAGGAAGCAGGTGCCTGTACTAGCGTGTAGCTAGCGGGAATTTCCCTTTAGCTCAATTGGTAGGGCACTGGGCTGGTAAGCCAGAGGTCGGTGGTTCAACTCCTGGTCGGAGAACTCCGTCACTACAACATTCGCGTCGCCGGTAGGATCCTCGCGGGAATGGGAGTGGGTTGGGTCGATTGTCAGGTTGTCGAAATGAGGAAGTATAGGAAGTGGTTGATGATGATCTGATTGTCGAGTTGAGTTTCTGCGAAGGATGGGTGGTTCGAGGGAGGGAATGGGGAAGCTTGTCAGGCTAGCCCCAGGGTTAATAGAGAAAGAGGATGGCTGTTCTTTGTGACGGAGAGGAGTGTGGTAGGAAGCAGGTGCCTGTACTAGCGTGTAGCTAGCGGGAATTTCCCTTTAGCTCAATTGGTAGGGCACTGGGCTGGTAAACCAGAGGTCGGTGGTTCAACTCCTGGTCGGAGAACTCGGTCACTACAACATTCGCGTCACCGGTAGGATCCTCGCGGGAATGAGAGTGGGTTGGGTCGATTGTCAGGTTGTCGAAATGAGGAAGTGTAGGAAGTGGTTGATGATGATCTGATTGTCGAGTTGAGTTGCTGCGAAGGATGGGTGGTTCGAGGGAGGGAATGGGGAAACTTGTCAGGCTAGCCCCAGTGTTAATAGAGAAAGAGGATGGCTGTTCTTTGTGACGAAGAGGAGTGTGGTAGGAAGCAGGTGCCTGTACTAGCGTGTAGCTAGCGGGAATTTCCCTTTAGCTCAGTTGGTAGGGTGCTGGGCTGGTAAGCCAGGGGTCGGTCACTACAACATTGGCGTCACGATAAGCAATACTGTAACTAGTAAGCCAGGGGTCGGTCACTACAACATTGGCGTCACGATAAGCAATACTGTAACTAGTAAGCCAGGGGTCGGTCACTACAACATTGGCGTCACGATAAGCAATACTGTAACTAGTAAGCCAGGGGTCGGTCACTACAACATTGGCGTCACGATAAGCAATACTGTAATCCCTCTAATCATTCAATCACAGGAAGTGAAATTTCCTGCCATAAAATAGGTGGCGAATAGTTGAATCATCTGTTGGGTTTTTTCCACTATTTGCAGGTGAGGTTAACAAAAGAGTATTTGGAGCTGAAGAGATACCAGTCGTTATCTGCCAACACTAAAATATACTTCGGCAGTGATATCCCCAAAATGTTTATTGACAACTCCCTGTCAGATCTTAGCATGGCCCACCATTCTGTACAGAAAACTACGCAAGAGGTATTTCTTTAATTTTACATACAGAAATTGAATTTTTGCAGACTTTACTTTTATGTTGCAAAATGCATAAGGCAAGCCATAAGTACTCTAATCTGATTCAGTTACAAGTATTTGCAGTTTGTCTGTTGAGTTTTCCAGTTACAGGTTTCAGCAACCATCTAATATTTCCAGATTCTTTGGATTATCTTAGATTATGATAGAATGTTTTAATAATAATATCATCCTTACTATTCATAAATATAAGAGGAAGTTTTTACATTTTAGGAATACATGTACTGTGATTTGATAATAATTTCAGAAAATCATAGTGACAATAGTAAATCTAGAGAATAATTTTTTTTTTTTCTTTGAATAATAAATTTATTCTGACATAGCTTTATATTCCTTATATACATACATTGTTCATGTATAATACATGCATTATACATTATAAATTCATTTATTCATTTATATATTCATTAAACATTAATTATATATTCATTATAATCCTTATACATATATTTAACTCCTTGCACATTGGGCATATTGAATCATTATATTGAAAACTCTATATTACGAATTTATATCTAGAGAATAGTTATTGCTGTTTCTTTTTTGTCGAAACAAAAGTTACTGTTTGCAGTACTCCCTGTATAATATTGGTTAAGCTCTCTTTTTTTTGCTTGACTTGCAGCAAACCCAGACTAAAGGACATGCATAGATGATCATCAGCTGAACAGTGAACATCTGAGCCTTACGAAAATTAAATCTACCTGGTGGGACCAAAATCATGGGGTCAACTTGATTGGACTGGTAGTAAGACGGATGGACCAACTTGATTGGGCTGTCATCTGTTCCTGTCATGCAGTTTTAAAAACCTCTTACAATTCATCAATCTTGTGATAATCCAGAAAATCCTGATGGTTCAATCTAGATGTCAATCTATCAAGGTTTCAAACATTAAATCTGAAACAGGAGGACAGTTGAAAGTTTATGAGGTTAAATAGGTTCCAGTATTTAGTGTTTTAATTCCTGCTTCATGATGATAAATCATCTGAGGTAGTACGAACCGGATTCTGCATTGGTCATCTATTTCTTGACACATCTCCTTCACTAGGTATTCATCTTTGTTCAAAATCAAATATGTAAATGTACCATTTCTGCAAATGGGACACTATGGTCCCTCTTATTCTACAAATTTTTCCTCCTACATCCCTGCACTTTAGGTGATATACAAATGCCCAGTATACTCAGCTCCATGATTTAAAGTTGTTAATTGTTCTCGTGAAAGTCCTGCTCAGTCCATAATCTTGCTCAATATGTTACATTCCTGGGTGACGACAAAGATGCATTTTGTTGCAAACTAATATTGCATCAGTCTTTCAGAAACCATTGTTCCTGATGAGTAACCAGTCCTGTGAGAGTGTGAATCAGCTGATGAGTAACCAGTCCTGTGAGAGTGTGAATCAGCTGATGAGTAACCAGTCATGTGAGAGTGTGAATCAGCTGATGAGTAACCAGTCCTGTGAGAGTGTGAATCAGCTGATGAGTAACCAGTCCTGTGAGAGTGTGAATCAGCTGATGAGTAACCAGTCCTGTGAGAGTGTGAATCAGCTGATGAGTAACCAGTCCTGTGAGAGTGTGAATCAGCTGATGAGTAACCAGTCCTGTGAGAGTGTGAATCAGCTGATGAGTAACCAGTCATGTGAGAGTGTGAATCAGCTGATGAGTAACCAGTCCTGTGAGTGTGAATCAGCTGATGAGTAACCAGTCCTGTGAGTGTGAATCAGCTGATGAGTAACCAGTCTGTGAGAGTGTGAATCAGCTGATGAAGTAACCAGTCCTGTGAGTGTGAATCAGCTGATGAGTAACTCCAGTCCTTGAGTGTGGATCCGGCTGATGAGTAACCAGTCCTGTGAGTGTGAATCAGCTGATGAGTAACCAGTCCTGTGAGTGTGAATCAGCTGATGAGTAACCAGTCCTGTGAGAGTGTGAATCAGCTGATGAAAAATATGTGAATCCTGTGAGAAGTGTTGAATCATTGACAAGTACGAAATCTGTGAAGTGGCAGAATCAATGATAGTAACCAATCTGGCAAGAATTATTGAAATCAAGCGACTGAGTAACCAGTCCTGTGAGAGTGTGAATCAGCTGATGAGTAACCAGTCCTGTGAGAGTGTGAATCAGCTGATGAGTAACCAGTCCTGTGAGAGTGTGAATCAGCTGATGAGTAACCAGTCATGTGAGAGTGTGAATCAGCTGATGAGTAACCAGTCATGTGAGAGTGTGAATCGGCTGATGAGTAACCAGTCATGTGAGAGTGTGAATCAGCTGATGAGTAACCAGTCATGTGAGAGTGTGAATCAGCTGAAAGAGTGCGAGTGAGAGAGAGAGAAATAAAGATAAAGAGGATTTCAAAATTTTAATGCAAATATTTTAAAACTGATGAAAACATGTGACACTATCATTCATTGTTTGAACCTGCATTGCAGAATTACCATTTCTCATAATTTGTCTAGAAGATTCAATTGGTTTCTGGTCCTGTTTTGTCCCAATTTTGTGAAGGGTTTGATGTATTGTCTAATGGATAGGTGGAATGACAAGGGTGGGACAGAGAATAATAGTATTCCATATCATCCACTTTCTGATAGCACAAGTAAGAGGTGCATTAAAATATCAATTAGGTCAATAAGAATGTAATCCCCACTTTGACAAAAGTTTGACCTCGGTGATCTCATCATCCAGTTCTCACTTATGGAATTAATGTCAAAAAGAGGGCAGGGACATGTGATGAAAGGCATATATACATTATACTCACCATATATTCAGTGCTGTTCATTGTATGAAATATGAGGAAACACTCCAAAAATGAAAATTGTTCTTTCACCTTTCTATCCAATCATTGATTTGAATATGTATTCATTATTGATATATTTCTTCTGGATTCTTCTTCTTCATTCCAAGATCACTATGTAATCCCCAGTTAACTACTGATACTTTTCTACTCCTCTCATCATTTTGTATGATTCGTAGCTATCAATACAACAATCTTGTATATCTGTTAAGAGTCAACAGATTTGTACTATATTGAAGTTATTGGTCACTGTTAACCAGTGACCTACTATAGCAGGGGTGCCAGCACCGGTTCAACAATGCCTGAATATCTTTCCGGGGTAAGAATAAGTTTCAGATCCACCACAGGAGGGCTGAATGCCCGACAATTTCCAATAATATTGAAAAAAAACAACACTATTTTGGTCTTCAAAGCCTCTCTAGGCAGTATTCTTGGTCCAGTTTTGTATATATCTAATATATTTTAGTATTCAGCTACCATATTGATAGTTGAAAAATATTCTGGCAAAACAATTTATGAAACTTTCATACAGGTTGATTTCTCTGTTTGTATGATTGAACACCTAGGCAAAATGTTCATGCGATCCAATCTTTGGATGCTTAGTATGCTTATGAATCAAGCACATCTCAAAACCAGTAACCTGGAAAAAATTCAAAGCTCAATTCTGAGTAAACTACCTCCATATGTGAGCAATTCATCAATATGCATCCATGGAGAAAATTAAATTGCAGATAATGTATATCTAACCTCTAAAATGTGCCATACTGCATGAAATGAAGCCTAAAATCATGCCGCCGGTGATCAGTGAGATTGACCCATTTTTTCTGGGTCACCAGGTCAAATTTGTCACAAATTGCTTATTATCACCCTATCTCAAGAATGATAAGGCCCAGGCACTGTGATCTTACACCAGACACATAGCTAGTCATTGGGTAGTACGCTAAAATTGGCTTTGGGTTGTTGTCATGTCCATCAGTCCATATCTCCTCACCACCATATCTCCTGAATCACTATATGCCTTAATTGGAACTCCACACTTTGTTCACACATGCATGAGTGCAGAAAAGAAGCCCATTGAAAATCATTGAGATTGGCCTATGTATTTCTGTTGGCTCACCAAGTCAAATTATATAAAACTTGTCACTAATTGCTTTTTACCCCTCGGCCAAAATTTGCCCGAAGGGTATTGTCGTCGTCATGTACGTCTGTCTGTCTTTCCGTCCGTCCGTCACACCTTTCTCGTTACCAAGATATCTTCAGAACGACTTACCCTAGGCACACCAAACTTGCAGTGCACATCCGTATGCGCGTGACGCAGAACCCTATTGAATCTGGACCTGATTGATTGGAAACTTTGGCGGCCATCTTTAATTTATGCGAAACCATTACAGCTTTCTCGTTACCAAGATATCTTTAGAACGACTTACCCTAGGCACACCAAACTTGCACTGCACATCCATATGCTCATGACCCAGAACCCTATTGAATCTGGACCTGATTGGTTGGAAACTTTGGCGGCCATATTTAATTTATGCGAAATCATTAATAGTGTGTATCTTAGGTACCATTTCACTGTTCCGTGTGTGAACTTGGTATAGATCATCGATGCATCAAGAAACTTCAAAGGAATGACCAAACCAGTTTCCCTGATTCGGTGGAAACCTTGGCGGCCATCTTTAATGTATGCAAAATCTTTAATGATATATATCTTTGATACCATTCAAGTGTTCTATACGAAACTTGGTATACAGCATCGATGTATCAAGAGACCTGCAATGTATAACCACACCAGTTCCTCTGAGTGGCAGGAAGGATGGGCGGCCATCTTTAATTTATGCGAAATCATTAATGATCTCTATCTCTGATACCGTTCGAGTGCTCGATGTAAAATTTGGCATATATCATCGATGCATCAATAGACTTACGATAAATGGCAGTTCTGGTGTTTCTGATTGGGCGGAAACGGTGGCCATCTTTAATTTATGCAAAATCTTTGATGATGTATATCTTTGATACCATTTCAGTGTTCTATATGAAACTTGGTATACAGCATCCATGTATCCAGACACTTGCAATGAATAACCACATCAGTTTCTCTGAGTGGTGGGAAGGATGGGCGGCCATCTTTAATTTATGCGAAATCATTAATGATCTCTATCTCTGATAATTTTCAAATGCTCTGACAAAATTTGGTATACATCATCGATGCATCAACAGACTTATGTAATGAATACCGACTTCTCTGATTGGACATAAACCTTAGAGGCCATTTCTAATGGCAAATTTTTTCATAATCTGTATATTTGTCACTTGACTGCTTGGTGTTCCTGAAGTCTTGCTTCAAATTGAATACATTATGAATGGCTGGCGCCCAGAGCCGAGGGGTTTTCAGATGCGCAGCTTCGTATTACAACCACTTCTCACAACTGCTTGTACATGTAAAATAGCTGAAAAGTTTTGGTGAAATAGTTTCAATATATGTTAGTCAAAATTAGCAAAAATAACCTGGATTATAGTTTGAATTATAACATCTTGATATTTACATCCCCTAAATAAAAGTATTTTTCCAGTGATTGTTTGTATTCTCACTTGACATGACGCTGGCGCACAACTGTTTGCTCATTAACTTGACACTACCCTGGCACACAACTGTTTGATCACAAACCTGACACGAACCTGGCACACAACTGTTTGATCACAAACCTGACACAGAACTGTTGGATGATAAATTGCCTGTGATATTGAATATTCAGGAATGTTTGACATAATAATCAACCACACGGTAATTAAATCATAAACACATACTCTTTATAAAATATTTCACTCATTCATAGGCCTTATATGAAAGAAAATTGGTTTTCCTGGGGGTGCTGGTTACAATTATAGTCGACATGTCAACTATTTTTATTTGGATTATGTAAATGTAATTAGTTTAACTATAGGAGTTCTTTCAGAGACCATGAAACCATTGTAGAGGTATACATTCATTGGACCAGTATATGCAGGGTGAGAATCTATTACCCTGCATCATGGGCATATCATTCATGTAAGATGAAGTGACCAAGAATTTACGGGATTTCCTATAGTGGTGAATGGGCATGTGGTCGGCCATTGTTCCATTGCTAACATGTGAAGTCATGTTGAAAAGCGATGTCTCCTCTTTCATGAACTATATCCCCACATGTATGCTGGAATGCTTCTTTCCAACTGACATTTGATTTCTGTTTGTATTATATTGTTACTCAAGATATTATTTAACCAAATGAAGAATTACACAATAACAGCAGTGTTTTGATGTAATATTTTTTATTTTTTATTCTTACATCAGTATACATGTATATTCTTATATGGATAGTATTGTTACAAATTATTCCTCCTAAATAAATTGATTGGTAGTCCTCCTTTTTTGTGAAAAAAAAATGGATGTGACAGTGCATTACTGGCAGATTTTCAATTCTGTGTTACTGTGTTGCTTTCAGTCATCATCTTGGTATAGAAATTAGCACCTCTGAAGAAGTCTTAAAACTGCTACAAATTATCTGAAATAACAACTGGGTTGTGTTGGGCATGCATTTGTGTACAAATGACTGAATGTTTCTCCAATCTTGAAAAAATTCTGAAATCTCCAGATTGCCCTGAGCTCTGAGTGAACAGTAATGTAGGCAGAACTATTTGAAGTGGTAGGATGAACAATCAATTTTTGGTTCATACTCCATGTAAGGATCACGAGACAATGCATACAATAGCCAAGTCTGGGGACAACAATATGTCTAGACTTGAGCCTTTTTCAGCTGCACAAAGACTCGGACAATAGCTTCCTACATGAAGTATCTACCCAATTTTTTTAGGGGGACTTTCAATCTTCAAGTTGTATTGCATAAAGGAAATATCAAATCAGATGATGTGAGGTGGAGTTATGTTTACACTTTCTTCTGTTTTGTACTAATTGTAATTAATCATGGTATGAAAATTTGTTCAATCATTTCACGGATTATCTATGGTAATATTACATGTAAATAGGAAATTACTGAACTAGAGGTCTTGTCAGTGCGCTATAATAATCGAATATAGACAAACATGCAGATAAATTGTAGGAAACAGTTAGTTCTGTTGTATTAAATGATTGACTCAATTAATTATACCACTTATTATACAGCTTATTATACTGGTACTAGTATTGCTGACGTTCATAAAGTTAGACTGCAGTTCGCAGTTCGCAGATCGTTATTCAAGGGGACCAGTCATTCAGCGACTCATAGCAGTGCCCCCTCTCATCAGATTTGGGATGTGAATATGGAAAGATAGAGAGCATGACCTTCTCTCTTGCTATGCAGAGTTTGGAGTTAAAGTACTCATAATAAAAAAATACAGATTTCCATATCTGAGGAAATAATTGCTGGTCGCCTTGAATAACGAACTGCGAACCGTGGTCTAACTTTATGAACGTGTATTGCTGCTATATGTTTTATCATTGTACTTTTAGTTTAACAGTACGAGCTCAGCTTGTAAACCTTGTGAAGACCTGAAATTTATCATCTCTCTTCATGTTATATGGATAAATATAGCACAATAAAATGTTATATATTTTTCAATTACTGTTTATGTAATAAAACAGAATTGCAATATAACGGAACAAATGTTGATTTGATTATGTTTATATCCTGTATTACACCGAGATTTCAGAAAGGGAATGGTTTAATTATATGGTACCAAAACAAAATTCTTCAATAAAGGCCTTTGAAGAGAGCTGACTAGAGGTGTAACGGACGGGGATTTTTAGGCGCTACCGGGATTCGATCCGGGGTCCTCTTACTTGCCACACCAGCGCTCTACCAACTGAGCTAAAGGGAAATTCCCGCTAGCTGTGAGCTAGTACAAGCACTGGTGCAAGTGCCTCCCGTTACACTCCTCCCCGCCTAAATCCTCTCCCCCTCTGAGACCATCCAATTTCTCTGATCCAGAGCGCCACACTCCATGAACCAGTGGTCACGGCACCAATGTAACGGACAGGGATTTTTAGGCGCTACCGGGATTCGATCCGGGGTCCTCTTACTTGCCACACCAGCGCTCTACCAACTGAGCTAAAGGGAAATTCCCGCTAGCTGTGAGCTAGTACAAGCACTGGTGCAAGTGTCTCCCGTTACAGAGGTAATGGAAACTGTTGTATGGTACTTGTATGTAATATAGAATATGTTCATAACAGAAAATGATCAAGTCCATGTAATGTTCCCTAGAATTCAGGAAATGATCTCCGAGCAGGAAAATGGCAATGGAAACTAAGCTTGAGAATGGGGTACGAGAAAATAAATATAGGTTCAGAACAAAATAGGCCTACAATATTCTGGTAGAGGTTGGGTAATGGGGATCGGATGGGTGTATGCTCTTTGCATATTCAGACTTTAATGATGTATTTACTTGTAATAATGGTAAGAATAATAATAATTAGACGCATTGATCCAAGAAATTCATGACGTACCGGTACAGGAGGGATAATAAGTAAGGTTATATCTCGGTACATTCTTGATCCATGCCATTAAAACCGAATTGAAAAGCTCAATGACCCAAGGGAGATAATGCTCAACAGCTTTTGTGAAATACCTCAAAGAGTTAGCTCCCTGGAAAAGATCATTTGACGAATTTTTAAGAAAATGTCGTTATTTAGATATAGATCATTATGGTAATGATTTATTCTCTTCAATTACACGAATTGACACATGTTATGACTATGGAACACAGTTGGGTCAATAAAACTATGCTTAATTTTACTTGTATGCTTCTATTTTCAAAGGAATAATGCCAGTTGTGTCCCCTTAAAATACGAAAGTGGGCCTAAGAATATTGGTGTAACT
This sequence comes from Hanleya hanleyi, assembly GCA_036873755.1. Taxonomy (NCBI): domain Eukaryota; kingdom Metazoa; phylum Mollusca; class Polyplacophora; order Lepidopleurida; family Hanleyidae; genus Hanleya; species Hanleya hanleyi. The sequence continues at coordinate 53,331 of JAVTVY010020176.1, forward strand.
CTACTTTATCGGCTTGATCTGCGCATGCTCTCTTCAAATTTGAGCAAATTTCGAGTTCCTGAAGATGCGAATGGCGTGAAGATTTGTTGTTTTTCATATATTCTAAGTTTATCTAATCCCTTAGCCTCTTTGGCTTCACGGTAGGTTACTTACCATGCTATTTCTGCCTGCCTCGGATTAATCAAGAGTCCGCTATATAAGTCTGCTAAGCCCTTTGCCGTGTGTCAGCAGGTGCTTGTTCGTGTCCTTGTTAATGTTTTGAACCAAAATTATGGCTGTTCATTTTACTGGTTCACTTTTGCCTTCGTTTATTTTCAAATATTATGGGTTTTTTCCACGATCATGTGATAGGAAGCTTTTGATTCTTAAATATGTGTGAATTTCTGTTCGCTGACACTGACATCAAGCCTAAACTGTTATTTCTCGCCCGTTATTTCTGCAAGCTCCTTGGTGTTTGGAAATTTTGACTCTCCCTGTGTTTGTTGAGGAGAGAAATTGGGTTGCGAGGTTGGTGGGCCCAAGTAAACCTTGCTGTCCCATAACAACCTATCAGGCAATGCATAATATTGACAGCCCTTCTCATATCTTTACATCAGAAGAGGCATTAAACGTTGTTTTGGGTCCCCAGTATATATTCTCCCAATACAGAAATTGACTCTCCAGCATAAAATAAACTTTAGTTGCGTCATGGACACTATAATAAAGGGGACTGGTGAGCGGCTTAGTGTCTTTGAAGGCATGTTCCTTGCGCCAAGATAAGCAGTGATAAGAATCAGACACTTGTTGATTAGCTGACGCTCGCTCAGGGTGAGAAATAGCCATTTGCCCGATTGCCCGGGGCAACATAAAAATCCGTCGGGCTACCGGACACCACGACATGGTAGCCCGGCGGGCAACCACGCTTTCGGTGCTAAAAAAAATGATAAGAACAACGATCTGCAGCGATGTTACCTAGAACTCGCAAAAATTGATTTGAACTGATGAAACCGTTTGCTAAAAAACGTTCATCGACAATAAAACCTGTCAAAGACAAGAAGTTTATTCCTGAAACTTGCGTGAACTGGGCGCCGCCATTTTTCTGTGGCTAATCCCGCTGACTCTCGCAGGTTCACGCTGACTCTCACAGGTTCACGCTGACTCTCGCGCACGTTTCCATAGAGATCATGGTGGACAGTTCGTTCTTCCCCACTCAGGCGGTCACGAGGCGAAGCATGGCCTCGCCGCATGCTTCGCCGTACGGGACTGCTCTACCACAGAGCGAGATCGATCTTTGTTTAGGGAATTCAGACCGTCATAATGAATAAACACATGAGAAAAACAATTAAAAGCTGTGATTCATGAACCATATTCTCTTTCATATCGGGCGGTACACGGTACTATTTTATGGAAATTCCGCCGGTTTGAGGTACGAACATTGCACATAGACCTGCATAAAATATAATGTAACCGGTAGCTCATACGGATTTGAGTCGTTGTAATTTTGCCCCAAAAACACGTTATTATTGATTTAATCTCATCAATCTATTTAATCTCATCAATCATATAGCGGTACAAGACCCTGTATATTTCTCGTTATTCACTTAACATGTTCACATTTTCAGATCCACGTATGGATAGTGAAATTTCCACCTCTGGTAAATTTAGAATTTGCTATTTAGTATTTACGCAATGGGGAAATTTTTCTCTGGCCATGCATTCTTGTCATTTCTAACAATCCCTCACTGTCACAATGTATTGTATTAAAGTCCACTAGCCAACAAATTCTTACTGCTAATATTTGAAAGGTCATTGGTTGGAATACGGGGCAATGCTATACTTCCAGAGAATAACTGAACAAGATATCCTATTTATTCAATCAATTCATCCAGGAATACTCATAGAATTATTCAAGCTGCTTTCATAACAGCCACACTGGAATAGCTAAATAGTAAAATGCATGATCTGTTTGATAGCCACAATAGATATCTAGGAATTATGAACAATTAAACCTGTTCTTAGCATATATTTCCAATCAGGCTTTTCTCTAAAAAATATTATTAGGATAATTACTTTCGATTTGATATCTGATATAAAATTTGATGCTCAAGCATAGATGGAAAATGTCTGTAGACAAACTATAGTTACACAGCTTTCAAAAACATGTGTCAAACACGAAGAAGTAGCATGCCGACTCGTACCGCATGATCCAAGGGATCAAATTTCAAAGGGATCCAAATTTCAAAATGTCACAAGTCCTAATTCCCCTTAAGATATGTTCAGAATTAAAGAACACAGAGGAAGAATATACTTTGATGTGTAAATTGTTATCATGCAAATGACTGTTTTGTTAAAGTTATTTTCATATCAATCTGAGACGAACAGGGAATTCCAGTGATAGTGGACTTGTCATAATAAAGTGCAATTATAGAACAAGCAAATGCAAACAATACTATTGTTGGTTTTAATCCTTTTTATTCATTCAGTTTTAAGTAAAATTTTAACAATAGTCAAGGGCAACCCACAATTCATCCGGGCAACCTGAAATTGCTGAGCTAGTTGCCCTTGGGCAACCTAAATTTATTTTCTATTTCGCACCCTGGATGACTGACCTTGATCTATATTTGCAAGATAAAAGTACTTGATTTGATTGTAAGCTTTTTAGAAGAGTATATTTAGAGCTAAGAATTTGGTCATGCTCTACTAGAACCTCAGGCCTTGGTAAAACCTGAGCTACTGTCAACCCTACTAGAACAGATGTTTGTTAATCTAGTTCTAAAAATACACTGATATTATATATTGCATGATTGCTGGGTGTAGACAATAACTGATAGCCGAGGGGTATTGAAGCCCAATGGGCTATTTTTATCGTTGAAGTACACTAACTAAGGTCTAATTTCTTCAACTTTTGGCAGTCAAATTTTTCTTAGTTAATATCTCATTAATTTATTACCTATGTTATATTATTATTTTCTCTGCACTATCAATTCTGTTATATATGTTCCGCCATCTTCTTCATATGTATGATATACCAACGGCTTCGGGAGCGGCGTTTATATAGGCTAGCCCTGTTCGCCTATCCTCGACTTAATAAAATATTGTTATATTATATTCAATAATTCATCAGTCATCATAGCTGCATTTTCTTCAGACATTTGAATTTCAATAATTCATCAGTCATCATGGTTGTCAAGACTCATCGCCGGTCATTCCCAGACCAAGTACTTTGATCAATATCTTACAGATATCCTTTTCTGGATACAAGATAGAGGAGATGTGGAGTGAGATCCGTCTTGTCGTTTGTTCCTACGACATTATTGTGCTCCACGTCGGTGCCAATAATCTGTCCAGAGACACAGCAAAGACAGTCCTACAGAAGTTCCAAGCCTTAGCTGAGAATATCTGGAACGACAACCCCTCGGCCAACATCGTATTTTCGTCCATCCTGCCCAGAGGGAACAACCGATTCCAGCCTGGATTTCGCCGAGTGGGTTTCCTTCACAGAATCAACACCACGGCACAAGCGGTCAACAGAAGGATGAGAGACATAGCTTTACACCACCCCAAGCTATTCTACCTGAGACATCGTTCCTTCGCCAGGAACGGGAAAATCGAGAGACGTCTCCTTCGCCGTGATGGGCTACATCTCAGCCCACTTGGGACAGGTCGGGTCATGGAGGGGATTCTCAAAAACATTTCCGAGATCTGCGACATGATGCCGACTGCCCAGCCAGTGCCCTCGCCCTCTACCGATTATAGAGATGCTCTTCTCTTTCCGATGCCGACCGACCAGCCCGTCCCCTCGCCCTGTACCGAATATAGAGATGCTCTACTCTTCCAGATGCCGACCGCACAGCCCGTCCCCTCACCCTCTCCCTCTGCCGAATCCGAGCCCATTGCCGTGACAAGACCGCTTTCCCCGGAGGAGCCCGTCCTTCCAATCCTTTCCGTTCCATCGTGGAGATCCGTAGGGCGGAAATCCAAGGTACGCCTGATTGTCCCCCGCTACTTAGTAGGGGGGGACTTAGAAACACCGGTGTCCATAATTCCGTAATTCCGTAGTTCCGTAATTCCGTGATTCCGTAATTCCGTAAGATTTTCTTGTCCGGACAATAACTCGTGAACGATTCAACCGATCAACTTCAAACTTGGGGTGTGCCTTGACATTGGCCAGAGGACGGTTGGGATTGTTTTTCAGCAATGTGCGTAATCGAATATGGCCGCCGTCAGCCATTTTGGATTATAAGCAGTACGATCTTAGATTTTCTTGTCCGGACAATAACTCGTGAACGATTTAACCGATCAACTTCAAACTTGGTGTGTGCCTTGACATTGGTGAGAGGACGGTTGGAATTGTTTTTCAGCAATGTGCGTAATCAAATATGGCCGCCGTCAGCCATTTTGGATTATAAGCAGTTCGATCTTAGATTTTTTGTCCGGACAATAACTCGTGAACGATTTAACCGATCAACTTCAAACTTGGGGTATGCCTTGACATTGGTGAGAGGACGGTTGGGATTGTTTTTCAGCAATGTGCGTAATCAAATATGGCCGCCGTCAGCCATTTTGGATTATAAGCAGTTCGATCTTAGATTTTCTTGTCCGGACAATAACTCGTGAACGATTTAACCGATCAACTTCAAACTTGGGGTGTGCCTTGACATTGGTGAGAGGACGGTTGGGATTGTTTTTCAGCAATGTGCGTAATCAAATATGGCCGCCATCAGCCATATTGGATTATAAGCAATTGGATCTTAGATTTTCTTGTCCGGACAATAACTCATGAACGATTTAACCAATCAACTTCAAACTTTGTGTGTGCCTTGACATTGGTGAGAGGACGGTTGTGATTGTTTTTCAGCAATTTGCGTAATCTAATATGGCCGCCGTCAGCCATATTGGATTATAAGCAGTTGGATCTTGTCCGGACAACAACTCGAGAACGATTCAACCGATCTACTTCATATGTGGGGAATGCCTTGACATTGTTGAGAGGAGGATTAGGATTGTTTTTCAAGGACGTGCTTGATCCAATATGGCCACCATCAGCCATACTGGATTTCATTGGATTTTAAGCAGTTTGATCTTGTCCGGACAATAACTGGAGTACGATTCAACTGATCTACTTCAAACTTGGGGAGTGCCTTGACATCGGTGAGAGGACGGTTTGCATTTTTTTTCAGCGATGTGCATAATCCAATATGGCCACCGTCGGCCATATTGGATTATAAGCAGTTGGATCCTAGATTTTCTTGTCCGGACAATAACTCGTGAACGATTTAATCGATCAACTTCAAATTTGGGGTGTGCCTTGACATTGGTGGGAGGACGGTTGGGATTGTTTTCCAGCAATGTGCGTAATCTAATATGGCCGCCGTCAGCCATATTGGATTGTAAGCAGTTGAATCTTTTGTGGACAATAACTCGAGAACGATTCAACCGATCTACTTCATACCTGGGAAGTGCCTTGACATTGTTGAGAGGAGGATTAGGATTGTTTTTCAAGGACGTGCTTAATCCAATATGGCCACCATCGGCCATACTGGATTTCATTGGATTTTAAGCAGTTTGATCTTGTCCGGACAATAGCTGGAGTACGATTCAACTGATCTACTTCAAACTTGGGGAGTCCCTTGACCTTAGTGAGAGGACAGTCATGTATCATGTTTTATGGATGTGCATAATCCAATATGGGTGCCATCTGCTGTATTAGATTATGTTAAGCTCATCAGCGATATCTCCATTTTCAAATCATACTCTTATCAATGATATGAGATATCATTGACCCAAAAAAATCGACCATAGAGGTCCATGGCCCCCGCAGCAGCAGCGCCAGTTATGGTGGATGTAATCCACCATAACTGGTGCTGCTAGCGGGGGACATGGACCTCTATGGTCGATTTTTGTTTTGAAGACATGGTAGGTTGTGACGGGAAAGATGGTAGGAAAAGGTGTACTGTTTGGAAACATTTGTCTTGTGCTCAGCCAAATGACAATTCTACTGATTGGTTTTGTTACAGACATACACATTAGACAAAGAGATTATTTCTTTTATGTTACTCCTTTGTTGTTTTGGGGGATTTCCGGAACAAAGGACCAATTAGTGTGTGAACCAATCTTCCCATAAACTTACCCGCGATCCTTATTCCGGATTTTCGGAATCTTCTGAAGTCCGTCTTCAAATCCGAGTTTTTAATTCGCTTCAGTAATCCGTTTTACGGCCGATTCAGCTGAAAATGTCTTGATTTTCAATCGTTTTTTTTCAGCGAACCCTTTTACGGAAAACGGTAGAAGGTACATGCATACATTTTATATCATTTTATTCGTATAAAAGTAGAGCATTCCGGAAACCTAAAAGTATTTCAGTCAGTTTACGCAATAATTTTCCGGACAAGAAAAACCGCATGTCGGTCGGTCCAGAAAAAATTTCAGCGAAGTCGACACAATTTTTTCAGTTGCCCACTATCTCAAATATAAAAAAAAAATTGTCATCAAACTATATATTTTTGAAAAGAGAATCTCTTCAGCTACTCCGGAAAGTTTAGATTGTCAGAATCGAACCAGTATTAAGCGAGCTATCAACAAATAACCTACTGAGTTTCCGTTTTTTCAGTCGAATTCAAATAATTTCAGTCGATTATCTGATCCCAAACCTGGTTAGTCAGGTCGACTTTCATAGTGCAGAAATCGAACTACGACTGCGCCCAACTTGAAAAAATAAAGAATTTGCAGGCCTACTCACCTTGATAATTCAAAAGACCAGTACCTGCTGCATACATATCACGTAACTCAGAAACTCTAGCTGTGATAGGTGAATATAGGCTTTCCTATCCAGTGTTCATATTTAAGAAAAATTTGAACCAGTCCACCGGACTGGTGAGCCAAAAATGTAACCAGTCCACAAATATATTTACTAGTCCGTTAATATTAAATAAAAGATGATGTGAGAAGATTTGTCATCATGAATATTTTGTGCTCTGATGGTTGCTACTAAATAAGAAATTAATAATTGTTCATTTCTTGAATTTCTTGAGCGCGTGTGAAGATAATCACAGACGACAAACCCCGTCGGCTAGACTTTGACGGCGACTTTGACTGCATGTGTCATCACGAAAAACACTGCTTCAACAAACGCCATTTCAAGCCAAAAAATCAGTAGATTTCTTTTGAAGTTGATGGAGAATATGTTTAAAATTGTCCTGGTAAACATGATCAGGTCGACTGAAGAGTAATCATGTTGCTGATTTCTCGATTCCCGACCTGGAATTGGGAGCTTTATTTTCTGAAAAGATCGCCAACCTACATTGCCATGCTGCATTACAGTCACACTTTACGGTATGCGGACAGTGTTCGCACCGCTTTACGGTTGTTGTTGTTGTCGTAAAACGCGGCCGTGGTCGTGATTTCGTTGGAATTTGCTGGAATTTTTTTTAGACTCGCACGATTTATTTAGACTCGGTCGGGTAACCGAAAACAGACATTTCGTTTTTCATTCTTTACAAATTGTGCGGAATATCCAGAGAAATAGTTTACACAATGAACTGAGAGCTCCTCAGTCACTCACACCAATCCGTTTGATTTTTTACCAGTCTCAGACTGACGGACAGGTGCCAAACTCGAAACTCTATCACAGGCTGTGGCTTTCCTACCACAGCTCAGAGCGGACGTAGGTTAAAATGTGGCGATAAAAGGTGACCTTCCTTTGAAAAGTTGAAAACGAAATGGGGAAAGAAAAAATATGCCAATTTGATACAGTTTGACCGACCTGAGCTTCTTTGACCATGTAACCATCTCTCATGGCTGTTTTGATGCTGACAAAAGGTGATCAAATGTGTGGGAAAAACATGGACTGATTTTCCCGTTTTGGCGTCTTTTTGACATGTTGTAAGAATATGACCCACGCTATTTTTATCTCGTGACCTTTCTGATCACGTGAATAAACACACATCGCTATTGGTTTATAACGGGCAAGGATAGATTTCTTGATGACGTGGACAAAAAGGTCAACCACATTCTGCGCATGTCCCTGTCGACTGTGGAGAGAGAAACACAATGGTTTTGTTGACAAAATGCGTGTTTGAAGGTAGATTCCGTCAAATTAAAGGAGTCATTAGGTGGTTGTCATAGTGCTGGAGATGCCAAATCATATTATTTATTCGATAAAATGTTTTTGGTGCCTCTGTTTCAATTCCCCACTGACGTCTTATTTAGTTCTTACCATTTCGGGCCCTATCGGTGATTCGGGCTAAGGAGTCCCAATTCAGCAACAACAGCCAATAAAAAGAGACTAACACGTAATTCCCAACTCTTGACAGGTCTGATAACACGAGAGTGCACCCTGTCAAGTTGGAGGTATTTTTCCAGCGATAGATTTCTTCTCGCAAATATGGCGACAATGGAAAAGCCTTGACCTTAGACCTTATTTGGGTCTATCTCGTGCTTACATAACTCCTCACATAGTACGGAGAAACCCCAGAGGACAAAGGGGTCTCCCTTAATCATTTCCCATATCATCATTAAATAACACCCTGTTCCTACTAAACTGAAATAAAATCAACCTGATCAACACAGATTTATTCATTTGTACATTGCTTACAAGTTCACCAATACTAATACTTGCAACAGTATTTTGAGTTCACATTTTCTCAGTGCCGTATCCGCCATCTATATTATTGCAGAAGTATGGCTAGCACCATCTATGCATTTAAAATATGTGAATGTAGATGGCGCTACTTCTGCAATGATCTTTCCATTACAAGAATTTATTAACACCTCATTGCCAATACAAATTATATTGGTTACTTCTAAACTGTGTCTGAAGTATGATACATATTTTTTCTAATTCACTATCGAGTTTTATGGTAAAAGGTTTAGGAAAAGGAATAAACTAAAATATACTTCATTGGGGAGTGATTTTATTCACCAAAAGTTGCACAAAATGGGTCTCCGGCGATCTAGACCCCAGGAGCTTCCGGGGCCTAGGCGGCTCCTGGACCCTCGCCAGGAGCGCTGGAAGCAAATTTGAAGTGGTACGGCGAGGGAGTGTAGCAACCAAATCACGAAGCGACTGAGTGGGAGAAGAGTGTGAGAGGGGCTATCCCCCATACAGCGTTAGCACTTAAAAAAAATGGCACGGACACAGAGCATCTGAAAAGGGTTTTGTTCCCGATAGGAAAAACATCAGAACAGTGTAAAAATGTTTACAGGTGATAAAAGATGGAAAGGGTATGAGGCTACTGAGCTTTTGTTTTTACCATAGTTTAATTTATTGTTAAGCCTATATTGTTTGAAAAACAATGCCGGATACTATAGGTGAACGGACAGGGAAAGGTAGCTTGCTGTCAGAATAGCATGTACGACATGCAAACGATGACTTTGTACGGAAAAAAAATTCTTGCTTCATTGATAAAATAATATCATGTTCATCACCTGGCAACATGCATATAAGATAAGGTAAAGTGCGTTTAATGTCAGATATGTTTACATACAGGAAACATTAACTCAAAACTGAGCTCTTCACCGACATAACAAAAAGACATCATTAAGTAATTGTAAAATAAAGATAATATACATAAGTAAGCCCTCTTCAAATTGTAATTCAATGAATAAATGAACCTTTTATCGAGGCATGAATTAAATGTGTATTCTATGAATGAATATCTATCATAGTGATAGTTATAGATGCACTTTCAGGCCTGTGCTGTTCTGGCGAACGGTCGAACGCGTTCGCCTGGAGATCGCCCAAACGAATTTTTAGGAGACCTAAAACAGGTTACCCAAAGTAATGCATATCGTTCAACTGGCTCGAAAATGTAGTAATAAAGGTTAATATCTTTGATATGTTCAAGAAAAATGATCGGGTCTCTAGTTCAAGTGAATTCCGGTGTCCTGATGAAAGAGATAACATATACCGTGTCGCAACCGCATGTGGTTGTTGTTACCGCATGTAACAAGACGAGTACATTCCCAACTTCCGCAAGGGACATAACTGTGACTATGTAATCCAATCGAAGGACGGCTTTTAACTGAATTGACCAATAGAATCAGCGATTGTATATCTTGTGCGGCCTGAGCAAACTCGTAATTTACCTCTCAAATGAACAACATACGTCGAGCACGTGATCGGAACTTTGACAGTACCATAATCCCCAAAAAACGAAACAGAAAGTATTTTTTAGAATCACAAAAGACTAAAGAAGGCACAAAAGACCCATGATGTTATGAAAAAGTGCTTCAGAAGATGTTCGTCAACCACGCATTGACCGATTGTTGGTGGACAAGAGTGATGAATACAAGCGCACGTTGTTGTTCTGCAACGAAAAGTTAATAATTCTGAAAAACTTTTGATAATTCGTGAAATCTATCGTGATCAAGAAGCTATCCATATGTAATCTCTGGTCGTTTCTACATTTTTTAATGATTAAATACAGATAGATAGATGGAAATTTATATTCTTGTGAAATTCAGTAAACTCGGTAGGCTATTTGACCCCAGTTCACCTCTTAGTACAGAGTTCTTATACATGGAATTGGGAATAAACAAAAAGTAGTAAAGACATATGAGTTTTATGATCAAATAATGTGTTTATTTTATTTTTTTTCAAAGGATTACGTTAATTAGATGCCGTCAATCAAACAGGTTACCTAGGTGACCATAGGTTACCCTAATTTTCCCATTAGGGGACCTATTTCAGGTTACCATAGGATATTTTAGGTTTCCATAGAAAATATTACAGCACAGGCCTGACTTTCTGTAATGACCAATAATACTTCTGATGATACACTTGTACAATTACTGCTATCGGTAAAAATGTTGACAAATACGTACAATCATATGCCTGCAGGTGATACTATCATTATATGTGGATCAGTTCATGGCATAGTTGACATTACTCTCTAATTCATTTCACATCAAATTATTACTTGTTTTTAGGCAAGTAATCAATTATAAAATTCACTTTGATATTTCCAAAATGAAAAATGAATTGAGATGTAAAGAATCTAGAATACAAATCGCAATTATATCCGATGACCTGCTTCTGTATCAAGGCCATCATCATGTGCAAATTGCCGAAACATAGCTGCATTGCCCGGTTGATAAATCAAACTTAATCGACTAACAAATTGTACATAATCCTGAACCCTTTGCTACTTGCAGAGGGTAAAGAAAATCTGCCCTATGGATTCAGATTTCTCAGCGATGTTCAGATGAAACAATAGGCTGAGAAGTAAATTATGCATATTGCCGCATAAATATGTATATTTTTTAAAGACCCAGCTTATTAAAACTGATTATTAAAATATCTGCATGTTTGTGGATACTACTAGTAACATATAACAAAATCAAGTGAGAAACAAAATTAACCACCACAAAACTTTCGTTATATCTGCATCAAAATTTGTCCATTCCAAAGTGTTGATGGGGCGACAAGACCAGCACATCATCCCAGTGGGCTTTAATTCCACAGTATTCACAACCATTACAACACATTTAAGGGAAGTGGGAAGTGTCACTTGATCTTTCAAGTTTTATACACTTGAGAATGCTAAGGGCAGACTTAGCGAAACGCCGTGTTTAATAAAGAAGAAGTTGAAATCCAGGAAATCCTAGTGTTCATACTTGATCTTTCATCGAAAATTGAAAAATGGCTGCTGTTAGGAAAGACATTGAGCAGCGAGAGCGAGGCTAGCCATTTGCTGCCTATGTTTCTCACTCTGTCAGCTTTAAAGCTTTTCTCTGGCACCTTCAGCTTCATTGTATCTATGAAAAGCATGCCAAGATTATCCAATCGAACCCTTTGTTTCGTTTGGCTAAATCTAAACCTTTGAAATGAGACCCTGAACTCTACAATCTACCACGGAAAACAGGATTTCGTTGATGAATTATTTGCCAAATTTCCCTATTTCCGTCACAAAGAAGGTATGAATTCTTCAATCTCCAAGACCCTACCCATGGATTCCTAGGTGTGAAAAGGAATAGGACCCAAAGTCGTGATATGACTGAAATATAGTTGAAAGCGATGTTAAATTCATATTCACTCACTCCTCAGTCTCCAATAAATAAAACTTTATAGATGTTTATTCTTTAATTTGTCATAAAATTTGAATGTCTTTTACCAAAACGATATCACGATATCCTCGTTGTACATTGTGGGACCTTGACGAGTGGTCACTCGGCAAACATTTTAAAAGGAATATTTTTATGTGGTGTTGAAATGCGGTTACGGCCATTATGGATCTACATGCCTTTATAATAGGTCGGTTTTGGCCAGTATAAGTAGCGATGAGTTAAATGTGCATATTTATAAACAGTCCTCTGTACTGCTTTTCTGACCCTGCCATTGTATTGGTGGAAACAATTAAATTTGGTTTACGGACCAGTCATTGAGGCTGTATCTCTGCAATTGGCACGTGAACTTGAGATGGAAGGATGTCATAAATTGAAGCCATTTTTCATTTTGAAAATGTCAAAGAATTATGAAAGGTTAGTCGCAGAGAACAAAGCAATACTTACCTGTGAAATTAATTAAGGAGTTAAATCATCTATGCTGTGAATAGATACATGCCTATCGGGATCAGGGGTTTTTCTAGCCGTTTTTTCATCGTGGTTACCACGATGAAAAACAATATATATTGAGTTTTGCAGAAAAATTTCAAATTGAGTTTTGATAAAAAAAATTGAGTTTTGCGATTTTTGCCGTTTGTGTGCGAAGCGCACGAATTTTTTTTTGAGTTTTCCCACAACATACCAGTTGTCAGTTGATAGGTTGTTTCGCATGACCCGCCCGCATCAATATTTTGGAAATAAATAATGCCGCATGTATTTTAATTATCAGTAGTTATTGTTCGTAAAAGAAATAAGTAAGCAAATCTAAGTAAAACGAATGAACCTTCACAGCGCGAGTCAGCGCGAAGGCGACTGAAGAGCCGCCATCTTGGTTCACATTCTTGGGGAAAGCCGTATTTCAAAACGAGGCACAGTCGTTTTCTAGCGAGGATTCCCTCGTGTCAAGCACGTGGCAGTAAAGTTTTAACTCCGGCACTTTTGACGGTCGCGTACCAAAGCCATCGTGGTATTAGTTTATGGATCAGTTGTTTACTCATCAACCAATTCATTTAACCATCCATTTATCTGATGAAACGCTTTTGAGCGAAGTGGTCGAGCGCTTCACGTCTTCACTCCCGACAACAACAACACAGACTGTCGACCAATATTATACTCGTAGCTTGAGGACGACGGACATACAAAATTCGTCTTCGTGGACAGAGAATCCGTATCTTCAATCAGTGTAAAAGAAATAAAAGAAGATTTCAATAAGAGGGGACTCCTAGTGATGTTGAAAAATCGGGTAATAAATTCTGCAGTTATCTTTAATATTGATCACAAGTAAGAGTTTTTTCCCTTGATTTCTGTTTACACAATGTGTGTGCATTTGAGTTTTACTGTCTACCATAATTATTTACATAATGTTTCAATTAAAATAAAGCAAACTTAAAATGTCTCTTTAGAGAATAATTATTTCATAAATATTTTTTCCTGACGATATTTATGAGAGATTTCAGAGTGTATAAATCTGTACAATAGGAATGTTGCCAGGTTGTATATTCGATCACAGTCTTCTCTGTTAACGGTAAAAAATTTAGCTTCAATAATTAATAATTATAGCATCTAGCATGTATGTTTTAATTAGCATGAGGTCATGCTAAACAACCTATGGTTTCTGAAGAAGTGTCGTAAAGATATGATGAAACATATGACCAACCTCAGTTCTGTAATTGGTGTGATGAAAAAGTTGGAAAAATTGAGTTTCATCATTTTTTTGATGAAAAAGGCAAAAATATTGAGTATTGTAGATTGAGTTTTCAAAATTTTGAAATTGAGTTTATGAACAATTTTGGGCTAGAATAACCCCTGGGGATACATGTATGTATGGATGTAGAAATTTTCCATAAACAATTCAAAACAGAAATTGGTACTGGCCTAAATCTGATGCCTTGGTCAAGGTATAATAATTTGTTTTTGGCCTAATGCAAGGCATGTGAAAAGGATAATTAATATCCCATCATTCTACGCCATTATCTCTCAGACATCACATCTCTGTTGATGTGCAAAGGATAATTAATATCCCATTATTCTACACCATTATCTCCCACAAATCACATCTCTGTTGATGTACAAAGGATAATTAATATCCCATTATTCTACACCATTATCTCCCACAAATCACATCTCTGTTGATGTACATGTACAAAGGATAATTAATATCCCATTATTCTACACCATTATCTCCCACAAATCACATCTCTGTTGATGTGCAAAGGATAATTAATATCCCATTATTCTACACCATTATCTCCCACAAATCACATCTCTGTTGATGTACAAAGGATAATTAATATCCCATTATTCTACACCATTATCTCCCACAAATCACATCTCTGTTGATGTACAAAGGATAATTAATATCCCATTATTCTACACCATTATCTCTCGAAAATCGCATCTCTGTTGATTCGCTAAGGATAATTATGGGTGAACATGATCTGTGTATAACCAGTCATAGTTGCCATGGGTTCAGGATAGTTACAGTTGAACTTGTCTGTTAAAAAAACAAGCTGTAGTTGCCATGGGTCCAGGATAATTATGGGTGAATGTTTATACCGAGCCATAGTTGCCATGGGTTCAGGATAATCATGAGTGAACTTGCAGCGGCGTATCCAGGACCGTTTTACTACTGGTAAACCAGTATGGGCGCCCAAACTCACGCGCCCAAATGAAAGGAAAATATTTTTTTCTCAGAACAAAACATGCCACAAATTCATTCTTTACTGTATAGAAATGTTACAAAATACTTCTGTTAATATCTTTTCAACTTAGAAATAACCGCTATCATAACTTCTGAGTTCGATACACATCGAACTGAGTTCGATACACATCGAACATGCATTGCTGGCCACGCTTTATGCAGGACATACTTTAAATGACATTGCATTGACCCCCCTCTAATAGGCAATGATCGCTGTGCTACGGTGGTTTTTGCCTGGTCTAACTACAGCAATCAAAAACTTGAGAACAACCGATGTGTGGGGAATGCGCTATAGCGGTGGCAACAATGACGACATGTTTGAGAGAACAGGATTACGGGAAAACAGGCGTGTTATTCCACTTTTTTTTTTAATTGGTAATTAACGATCACCGACCGTTCTTTCCAACCCTGATATAAGTCAACAGCATCAGAGATTCTGAGGTTTTTGTGCAGCAGCAACAATACTCAAATTTACGTGCAACAACAACGACCGGTGGCCCCAAAAAAACTCTGGATACGGCCCTGACTTGTTCTGTTTATAACAAGCCATAGTTGTCATAGGTTCAGGATAATTATGGGTGAACTTGTTCTGTTTATACCGAGCCATAGTTGCCATGGGTTCAGGATAATCAGGAGTGGACTTGTCTTGTTCTGTTTATAACAAGTCTTACTTACCATGGGTTCAGGATGATTTACAGTTGAACGTGTTCTGTTTATTACAAGCCATAGTTTTCATGGTTTCAGGACATTTATGAGTGAATGTGTTCTGTTTATAACAAGCCATAGTTGTCATGGGTTCAGGACAATTATGGGTGAACTTGTTCTGTTTATAACAAAGGAACACAACTGCGCTGGGTGGTGCTTGGTTGGTTCGTCGTGATATAGCTGAAATATTGTTGAAAGCGACGTTAAATTCTATTCACTCGCTCACTCACTGTTATAACAAGCCATAGTTGTGATGGGTTCAGGATAATTATGGGTGAACGTGTTCTGTTTTATACCGAGCCATAGTTGTCATGGGTTCAGGATAATTATGGGTGAACGTGTTCTGTTTTATACCGAGCCATAGTTGCCATAGGTTCAGGATAATTATGGGTGAACGTGTTCTGTTTTATACCGAGCCTTAGTTGTCATGGGTTCAGGATAATTATGGGTGAACGTATTCTGTTTTATACCGAGCCTTAGTTGCCATGGGTTCAGGATAATTATGGGTGAACGTGTTCTGTTTTATACCGAGCCATAGTTGCCATAGGTTCAGGATAATTATGGGTGAACGTGTTCTGTTTTATACCGAGCCATAGTTGCAGGATAATTATGGGTGAACGTGTTCTGTTTTATACCGAGCCATAGTTGTCATGGGTTCAGGATAATTATGGGTGAACGTGTTCTGTTTTATACCGAGCCATAGTTGCCATAGGTTCAGGATAATTATGGGTGAACGTGTTCTGTTTTATACCGAGCCTTAGTTGCCATGGGTTCAGGATAATTATGGGTGAACGTGTTCTGTTTTATACCGAGCCTTAGTTGCCATGGGTTCAAGATAATTATGGGTGAACGTGTTCTGTTTTATACTGAGCCATAGTTGCCATAGGTTCAGGATAATTATGGGTGAACGTGTTCTGTTTTATACCAAGCCATAGTTGCCATAGGTTCAGGATAATTATGGGTGAACGTGTTCTGTTTTATACCGAGCCATAGTTGTCATGGGTTCAGGATAATTATGCGTGAACGTGTTCTGTTTTATACCGAGCCTTAGTTGCCATGGGTTCAGGATAATTATGGGTGAACGTGTTCTGTTTTATACCGAGCCATAGTTGCCATAGGTTCAGGATAATTATGGGTGAACGTGTTCTGTTTTATACCGAGCCATAGTTGTCATGGGTTCAGGATAATTATGGGTGAACGTGTTCTGTTTTATACCGAGCCATAGTTGCCATAGGTTCAGGATAATTATGGGTGAACGTGTTCTGTTTTATACCGAGCCATAGGTGTCATGGGTTCAGGATAATTATGGGTGAACGTGTTGTCTTATACCGAGCCATAGTTGCCATAGGTTCAGGATAATTATGGGTGAACGTGTTCTGTTTTATACCGAGCCTTAGTTGCCATGGGTTCAGGATAATTATGGGTGAACGTGTTCTGTTTTATACCGAGCCTTAGTTGCCATGGGTTCAGGATAATTATGGGTGAACGTGTTCTGTTTTATACCGAGCCATAGTTGCCATAGGTTCAGGATAATTATGGGTGAACGTGTTCTATTTTATACCGAGCCGTAGTTGTCATAGGTTCAGGATAATTATGCGTGAACTTGTTCTGTTAAAAACAAACTGTAGTTGTCATGGGTTCAGGATAATTATGAGTGAACTTGTTCTGTTTAACAAGACGTAGTTGTCATGGGTTCAGGATAATTATGCATGAACATGTTCTGTTTAACAAGCCATAGTAATAGTTGTCATGGGTTCAGGGTAATTATGAGTAAACTTGTTCTGTTTAACAAGCCGTAGTTGTCATGGGTTCAGGATAATTATGAGTGAACTTGTTCTGTTTAACAAGCCGTAGTTGTCATGGGTTCAGGATAATTATGAGTGAACTTGTTCTGTTTAACAAACCGTAGTTGTCATGGGTTCAGGATAATTATGAGTGAACTTGTTCTGTTTAACAAGCCGTAGTTGTCATGGGTTCAAGATAATTATGCATGAACATGTTCTGTTTAACAAGCCATAGTTGTCATGGGTTCAGGATAATTATGAGTGAACTTGTTCTGTTTAACAAACCGTAGTTGTCATGGGTTCAGGATAATTATGAGTGAACTTGTTCTGTTTAACAAGCTGTAGTTGTCATGGGTTCAGGATAATTATGCATGAACATGTTCTGTTTAACAAGCCATAGTTGTCATGGGTTCAGGATAATTATGAGTGAACTTGTTCTGTTTTACAAGCCGTAGTTGTCATGGGTTCAGGATAATTATGAGTGAACTTGTTCTGTTTAACAAACCGTAGTTGTCATGGGTTCAGGATAATTATGAGTGAACATGTTCTGTTTAACAAGCCGTAGTTGTCATGGGTTCAGGATAATTATGAGTGAACTTGTTCTGTTTAACAAACCGTAGTTGTCATGGGTTCAGGATAATTATGAGTGAACGTGTTCTGTTTAACAAGCCGTAGTTGTCATGGGTTCAGGATAATTATGAGTGAACGTGTTCTGTTTAACAAGCCGTAGTTGTCATGGGTTCAGGATAATTATGAGTGAACGTGTTCTATTTAACAAGCCGTAGTTGTCATGGGTTCAGGATAATTATGAGTGAACTTGTTCTGTTTAACAAACCGTAGTTGTCATGGGTTCAGGATAATTATGCATGAACATGTTCTGTTTAACAAGCCGTAGTTGTCATGGGTTCAGGATAATTATGAGTGAACTTGTTCTGTTTAACAAGCCGTAGTTGTCATGGGTTCAGGATAATTATGAGTGAACTTGTTCTGTTGAACAAACCGTAGTTGTCATGGGTTCAGGATAATTATGAGTGAACTTGTTCTGTTTAACAAGCCGTAGTTGTCATGGGTTCAGGATAATTATGAGTGAACTTGTTCTGTTTAACAAGCCGTAGTTGTCATGGGTTCAGGATAATTATGAGTGAACTTGTTCTGTTTAACAAGCTGTAGTTGTCATGGGTTCAGGATAATTATGAGTGAACTTGTTCTGTTTAACAAACCGTAGTTGTCATGGGTTCAGGATAATTATGAGTGAATGTGTTCTGTTTAACAAGCCGTAGTTGTCATGGGTTCAGGATAATTATGAGTGAACATGTTCTGTTTAACAAGCCGTAGTTGTCATGGGTTCAGGATAATTATGAGTGAACTTGTTCTGTTTAACAAGCCGTAGTTGTCATGGGTTCAGGATAATTATGAGTGAACTTGTTCTGTTTAACAAACCGTAGTTGTCATGGGTTCAGGATAATTATGAGTGAACTTGTTCTGTTTAACAAGCCGTAGTTGTCATGGGTTCAGGATAATTATGAGTGAACTGTTTAACAAGCCTGCAGTATTCACTCCAATAATTCAATCACAGGAAGTGGAATTTCTCTCCATAAAATGTGGGAGTGTTCAAATTTATTAGAACAAAAAGTTGACAAACTGGTCCAAAATCATGCAGATAATCCATTATTTCTTTGTTATTTTAATGAATTTAGAGATTGATGAAATTTATTAGAACTGCTTAATGAATTTTGTCTCAAAAATTGAGGGTGATTGAATTTTGATAGGGGGATTGAATTATCATATTGGAGGGATTACCGTAGTATCTTGAAATTGCAACTTTCTTTCTTGACATTTCAAAACGTTTTTTACGATATCTGGTCCCTAAAACACTTCCTTCAACAAAATAATGGCGACTCAGTTCTCATTCTGTGGAGATTGATGATTTTTAAATTAAACTAAATTAGATAAACTGTCAAGGTGATAGTTTGAATATTAATAGCTCTGCAACAAGAAATAAGCTGGAATCTGTGGCGTCATTAATATTTCCTTGACCTACATGTATTTCAAAACAACCATGCCAAATTTCTAATCCCCATACACTATCTTGATTGCCTTGCAAGTGCTTCAAGTCCACTTGGACCATTTCAATGCCTTGAAAACTTGATATTTGGAAAAAGGTCTTTGAAAGTTCTTAATTTTATGTTCAGGCCAGCAAAGATTGAAAAAAAGAGATAAGAAATGTAGTGCAACTTTATATCATAAGTGGGTAACTTTGAAATACCAAGTCAAAATTTCATGAGTCCAGCCTAGGGGTCGGTGAAAACTTAGTTTTTGAAATGTCGAGCTAGTAAAGCCTATGATAGATCCTTGATATATGAATTTGACTCCTCGAAAAGTGACACTTCATATGTGTAGGAACCCTTACATGATAAATAGTAACTTCAATTTTTAGCAGGATTGACAAGTTTCAAAGTAGATTGCTCTGCCCTCGTCTTTCAAAAATGGAGGTTGATGAAATGATTACAGATGGTGTGATATACATGTAGTTTAGTGTAAGTCTGTCAAATTCAAATGACCTATTCCAAATTTCAATCTTTTACCAGTTTATGGCCGCCGATTGTGGTAAGGGATGACATGAACTCCAGAACTACGTAAATCGGAGTCCTTCAAGTGTATAGCAGATATACCATTGACAACAGATTCACCATGTAAGTGAAGTATACCATCAAATGATTCAAGATGTTCCTGCAGGAATTAATCTTGATTGTTACAGCCAGTCACTTGATATGACATCCAGCCATTGTATCGTTGTAACCCGACATGTTACGGGACAGGTTACGATGGAAGTAAAACTCGTAACCGATGCTGTAACCCCCACAACCCATCTGCACGCCAATACATCACGGGAGACTTTACAACAACAACCCGTGTTAAACTATCGGTGACGGCGGCAATTTATAATTAGGATGACATTTTCACAACTCGACGAGTATTGTCTTCAGAATAATTTATATGCATCAATAATCCGACTGACAAGTCTGGCATTCCATGATTTCTCTGATCTTTAGATCGACGGACATTTTCTGATTTTTTGTCATTCTTGCTGTTGCTTTTTATACGCCCGCCAAAAAGGCGGACGTATTATGTGATGGCGGTTTCCGTCCGTCTGTCCGTCCCCCGTGTCCGGTCTATATCTGGAACAGTTTTCTATTTACAGTTCCAATTTTTGGTGAGTGGATACCCTACGGGGAGACGATGTGTCGCGTACCAAAATGAAGGTCAAGGTCAGAGGTCAAAGGTCACTGGCCTAAAAACAGGAAATCACTGAAGTGTTCGTGTCCGGTCTATATCTGTGAACGTTTTCTATCCACAGTTGCAATTTTTTGTGAGTGGATACGCTAGGTGGAGACGATGTGTCGCGTACCAAAATTGAGGTCAAGGTCAGAGGTCAAAGGTCACTGTTGCCTAAAATCAGGAAATCATTGATCATTGACAGTTTTCTATCTACAGTTCTAATTTTTGGTGAGTGGATGCCCTAGGGGGGAACGATGTGTTGCACACAAAATGTAGGTCGAGGGCAGAGGTCAAAGGTCAGTGTCACGGAAAAATCAGGAAATCATTAAAAATTTCTAATTTTTTGTGAGTGGATTCAATAGGGGGAAACGAGGTGTCGCATACCAAAATATAGGTCAAGGTCGAAGGTCAAAGGTCACTGACCCCAAAATCAGGAAATTATTAAAAATAACTGTTTTTGTGTCAGTAGATACATGAGGGGGACACGATGTGTCACATACCAACATGTAGGTCAAGGCCGAAGGTCAAGGTCACTGTGACCCCCAAAATCATGAAATTGTTAAAAATCATGATTTTTTGTGTCCATTGATACACATCCTCACGAGCCAGTGTATCGATCGATCTGTTAGGATCGATACATTGGCTTTGTTAGTTACCCATATGAGTTCTGGATATAAATAGATAAAGAGGTTTCCTCTAAATCAACCCAATCAGTGAACGCGCTAAGCCAGTTGATTAGGCCAATCCGCTGCTGGGTATGAGATATGACAGGATTGAATTTCATTGCGGACTCTACTGCTTTGAAGTCGAGTTGAAATCAACATCAGAAGTCAAAGCAAAAACCGCAAGCTTGGGATATCGACATGCTTATTCAAAACAAGCGCGTGGATGAAATGTACGAGATTGTATAATGGAGGCGTCGACTCAAGAACTCACTCGAAAGACCAAAAATGTCAAGGTAAACCCTCTCCAAGGATTTAGGATTTACCTGGACTTGTGAAGATGATTGAGATATTGAGGGAAGACAATGTGTCGTGTACCAAAATGTAGGTCAAGATTAAAGGTCAAGGTCACTGTGACCCAAAAATTTGAAATTATTAAAAATGACCTTTTTTGTGCCAGTAGATACATTAGAGGGACATGATGTGTTACAAATCAAAATGTGGGTCAAAGATCAAGGTCTCTGTGACCCCAAACTCAAGAAATCATTAAAAGTCACATTTTCATATACCTGTCGAAGACGAGATCATGTAATGCGATGTTGCATTCTGTCCATTCACCCATTAACATTAGTTGTCCATGCGATATCTCTAGTTTCAAGGTATGGATTGATAACAAACTTTGGGTATAGCTTACTCGCATTGCAAAGAGAGATCAATTTGTCAAAAGTCAAGTTTAGCTGCCTATATGTGTTAGGTTGGAATATTCAGACTTGTCTCCCCTACATGTATATGGCATTTGTCCTGTGGAGTTGTCTCTCATGTTTGATACATGTAAGAAATGGCTACATTTACTTAAATTCTTGTGAAATAAAAACCATACATTTACTAATTTAATGGGGAGAGGGGTCCTTTATGAACTTTAGACCTGTTAATTAACTCAAGAACAAAGGCTTACTTCATCACTTTCTTCACATCCTTCTACCTTCATGGAAAATTTTCTCGCCTGAAAGGAATCCATTTGAAAGAAAACTACTATTTTCTTGTGTTTGACTATTGTCGATTTCAGTGTGGGATATGTGAGCTCTCGACTCTTGTTTCAAGGTCACCTAGTTACCAAGAGTTCAGCCCATTTTAGTTTATCATTCAATACAAGATGTGATGTATGTAACATTCTCAGAAGCATAAAATTGTAGACCTTTCTCTGGATTGCTAGCTACCAATTCGGATGAAGGCCATTAACAATCTAGAAATTCAGACCAGTGTAATTCCAGATATACGGGCGTATATTGAAGCTCCTTGGGCTCTTGTTTGCTATGTTGAAGTGGTGTTTCTCAAGTTGTGAACGGCAATGACAAGACAAAACCTTCTCAAGAACGTTAAACGCATTCTTGATTTGATAATACATGAAGCAATCACCCAAGTTCAGACAGAGGAATATAAGATATACCTGTAATGTATTGTCTGAAGATGATCTTGTAATGTTCAGGAAACCAGGGAGCCACATCATCCATTTCGGTGCATCCAGTTTTGTGGCCGTTTTCTCTAAGAACTGTCAAATTTCATTAAATGACAAATAATCCCTTTTAGAACTAAAACAGCAAAATTCAGCTGCATCTGATCCCTGTCCAAACACATGGTTCTGCCCAGAAATGCTAGGTATTTCAGTCAAAATTGGTGTAAATTTGACCAAATTTATTTGAGTACTATGCTTGTAACATAGAAGAGCATAACTGAGTGCCGGGCATTCTGTGTGAATGCCGGATGCTCGCACCCAGGACCACCTCAATTCTGATCAGTATAATTATCATTTTATTATAATTCAATAATTGTTTTTGCAGGACGACGATCATGTTGGAATACACCCCTCCAACAATCATGTTGGCAGGGACATCAGACGTGTTTGTCACCCATGTGGTGGACCCCAGTCACTTTCACTGTCAGCTGACCGAGTCTGCAACCAAACTGGACCTGTTGATGGACGAGTTACACCATTACTGTGCTAGTCCGGAGTCGGAGGAGGATGAGGGTCTGTGCTTTTCTCTGGGTGAGCCATGTCTGGCTCAGTACAGTGGAGACCAGGGCTGGTACAGGGTCATTATCACAGGTTAGTACATCAGTATTAGTCTGTCCTGTTAGTTACACCATTACTACGCTAGCCCGGAGTCAGAGGAGGATGAGGGTCTGTGCTTTTCTCTGGGTGAGCCTTGTCTGGCCCAGTACAGTGGAGACCAGGGCTGGTACAGGGTCATTATCACAGGTTAGTACATCAGTATTAGTCTGTCCTGTTAGTTACACCATTACTACGCTAGCCCAGAGTTGCAGGAGGATGAGGGTCTGTGCTATTCTCTGGCGAGGCGTGTCTAGCTCAGTACACTGATTACCAGGGCTGGTACAGGGTCATTATCACAGGTTAGTACATCAGTATTAGTTTGTCCTGTTAGTTACACCATTACTGCGCTAGCCCGGAGTCGGAGGAGAATGAGGGTCTGTGCTTTTCTCTGGGTGAGCCATGTCTGGCCCAGTACAGTGGAGACCAGGGCTAGTACAGGGTCATTATCACAAGTTAGTACATCAGTATTAGTCTGTCCTGTTAGTTACACCATTACTACGCTAGCCCAGAGTTGCAGTAGGGTGAGGGTCTGTGCTATTCTCTGGGCGAGGCCTGTCTGGCTTTGTACATTGATTACCAGGGCTGTTACAGGGTCGTTATCACAGGTTAGTACATCAGTATTAGTTAGTCCTGTTACACGGCTGTTGCACTAGCTTGTAGTCTCAGGAAGATGAGGATATGTGATATGTTCTAGGTGAGCCCTGTCTGGCCCAGTACGGCAGGGATCAGGGCTAGTACAGGGTCATTACCACAGGTTAGTACATCAAAATTAATCTGTCCTGTTAGTTACATGCATAATCAGTTGGGCATACATAAATACATGATTGAATGCTTCCCAAGATAGAAATAGAAACAGTGTCCAATATAGATGCATTTAGTACAAATTGACTAACAATGTTTTTCATTGTCTTTACAGGCATCCTTCAGAAGAATGATCTCGTGGAGGTTTCATTCGTAGATTATGGAAACAATGAAATCCTGTCGCGCGAGTCACTGAAGAAAATGAAGCCTGAATTTATGGAACTGTCAATACAAGCTATCCAATGTGGTTTGGCCTTCATAGAATCACGTCAGCCATTTTGGTCTCCAGAGCACACTGCTCAGTTTGAGGACCTTATACTGGAAAAAACGTTCAAATCCAAGTTCATATCTTTGCTTGAGGGAGACAGTGTGTGTAGTGTGGAGCTTTCTGACAGTACAGGGAAGAACATTAATTTGCATTTCGGGCAGATGACGGGAACATTGAAATCTGATGCAGGGCCGAGACCCATTGCCCCAGGCTCTGGAGACCACATGTCTGTATCGAATGAAATGGGTGGTGGGGCTGAGCCAAGGAGACCTTATGGTGCTAAAGGTGAACCTTCAAGTTCATTTGGTTGGAGAGAGGGAGAGAGAAGTGGTGTGGGCAGATCAGCATTAGGTGAAGGATCCAGGAGGGTACCTGAAATTGGAGATGGTGACCACGGGGCTACTGGAGCTGGGGGCGATGGCTGGGGAAGGAACTCAAGAGCTGGAGGAGATGGACCACCGTTTACTGGCACAGACAGACCAACATTCTCTGGTGGCAGAAAGCCTGATGAGCGAGGTTTCAGCAGTAGTGGATTTGATGATAGAAACAGAGGAGGAGGGGGAGGTAACTCATTCGTAAGAGATCGAACTTCTGGTAGCAGAAATTTCCCGAATGGACATGATGACAGGTGCGATATTGACTACAATGAAGCTTCCGGTGGTAGACAAACAAACCAACAAGGGAATACCTGGGCAAGTGGATTCGGCAGAACAAGCCATGAGCGATCAAACTCTAGAGATTCGGCATCCCCACCTTCTAACAAAGCTGAATCGTTTAGGTCATTAACTCTCGCTTTGGGAGAATCCCTTGAGGTGTATGTCGTCTTTGTTAACACTCCTGGAGATTTCTGGTGCCAGTTATCCAAGAATACCGAAGAAATTGATCAACTAATGGAGAACTTGAATGCCTATTACAGTGGCATTTCCCCAAGCGAGAATCTGCTCAAGAATGTTCAGGAAGGTTCAGTTTGCGCGGCACAATATTCAGAGGACAACAGATGGTACAGAGGTGTTATCAAGCAAAAAGAATTGGACAAATGTGAGGTACAGTTCATAGACTATGGAAACGCAGATTTTGTCCCATCATCCGGTCTGAGAAAGCTGGCCCCAAGATTTCTATCGCTACCTGTTCAAGCAATCAAATGTGGTCTGAATTCTGTGGCGGAGGAATGGAGTGATGCTTCAATACAGAAGTTTGAGGAGCTTGCCTTAGATCAGCCATTGAACTGTAAGATTATTACTGTTAGACCAGATGGCCTTACCCTGGTGGAACTGATAGATCCTGTAAGTGGTCTGGTAATTGGAGATCAGCTCATCCAGCTGGAGCTAGTCAAAGGGAGAAAGGCACCAGCAGCGAAAGCAACTCTTGCACAGACCAGAAATCCAATATCTGAAACTGTGTCTGTTCCCAAGGCTGTGGAGTTCATCGAGCAAAACTTCGGCAATGGACAAAAGACTGATGTAGTTGTGTCTTGGATGATCAGCCCAGAGGCATTTTGGTGTCAGCTAGTGGGTCAAAATTCTCAGATCGAGAATCTTAGTCGGAGCCTACAGACGCAGTATGCTAGAGGAGGATCGAAGGTCTTATCTGCAGGGTCTGTCAGGAAAGGTATGCCGGTTGTCGCTAAGTTTTCTGAAGATGGCTGCTGGTATCGCGGACAAGTTGTGGGCAGTGGATCATCTCAAGTTCAAGTACATTTTGTGGATTATGGTAATCAAGAAACGGTTGCTCTTTCTAGTCTGCAGCATCCAGAACAGAGCACCATGACGACACCAAAGTTAGCTGTGAAGTGTATC
The DNA here is from genome assembly GCA_036873755.1 of Hanleya hanleyi. Taxonomy (NCBI): domain Eukaryota; kingdom Metazoa; phylum Mollusca; class Polyplacophora; order Lepidopleurida; family Hanleyidae; genus Hanleya; species Hanleya hanleyi. Next base: position 79,518 of record JAVTVY010020176.1, read on the forward strand.
TTGAAAGATGTGAAACCAGCTAATGGAAACCAGTGGAGTGACAAGACTGTGAGCTATCTTGAGACTGTGATCGCGGATCAAGCAACCTGTATCTTCCAGGGGAAACAGGGTGATGCATATCTGGTTGATTTGATAGCTAGGGGTAAGAATGTTGCAGATGAACTAGAAAAAGTAGGACTAGGGAAGAAACCAGGTGGACAAATGGTGTCAAATGCAGCTGCAACATTTCCTAAAACAGCTCTTGTGAAAGAAGGCCAGCATGTTAGTGTATTTGTCACCACCATTGATTCAGTGAATAGTTTCTGGTGTCAGCCCTCATTCGCTGCAGAGATTGACTTAGAATCTGTGTATTCATCACCAGCCGAGACTGTAGCCTCTCCCTCAGTTGGTACAGCATGTGTGACAAAGTTCAGCCAAGATGGTTTTTGGTACAGAGCTGAAGTCACCCAGAAAGCTGGAAGTGAATTTGTTGTGCGATTTGTAGATTATGGCAATACAGAGAAAGTTTCTGGGTCCGAGTTGAAGATAATAAAACCGGAGTTCAGCGAGATACCACCACAGTGTTTCCACTGTAGTCTTCATGGACTGCCGACTGTGAGCTCTGCAGATGTTAAAAAGAGATTTGAAGAGCTCACCTTAGAAAAAGAGATTCAAGCCACGATTACAAGGCGAGTGGGGGACACATTTTCACTTGACATGAATGAATCCGGCAAGTCAATTAATCAAGAACTAGCATCAATGTGTACCCTGTCGAGTCCCGCACTAAGTTCCGTGGTAGGCGATGTTGACTATCTTCCTGTTCCGAATCTATCTGGACAATCTCTAAAAGCCTATGTCAGTGCTACAATATCATTGGACAAATTCTACATCCAAAGAGCGGACTCACAACCCGATCTGGACCAGATGACAGACACCATGAAGTCCTCCAGCTCGGGTAGTTCCCTCACAAATGTCAAGCCTGGACAAGTGTGTGCAGTGAAATATCCGGAGGATGAAGCCTGGTATAGAGGGAAAGTCGAGTCCATCTCTGGCAGTACAGCTACAGTCCTCTTTGTTGACTATGGAAATTCTGAACAGATATCACTGACAGGTATGTGCATGATCTTACCAGATGTCCTGGAAGTGCCACCATTGGCGTATCCATGTTCTCTGGTTGGCTTGAAGCCTGTTGGTGGGAAGTGGTCCGCAGAAGCCCTGACACTATTTGAGGACACTATCATGGATAAGGAATTAACCGCCAACTTCATCACTTCAAAAGAAGTGAAGCTTTCAAGCCCTGATGGAGATGTCTGTGATTTGCTTATCAAGGCCAGCTTTGCAGAAGGACCCCAGTCCCATAGGACCATCGCAGAACAACCTCAATCCCAGAAGCCACCAACAGCTTCTATCAAACATTACCCAACTATAAAGCTTCCAGGGAAACATGTTGTAGGATACATAACCCATGTGGACCGGTCTGGATTATCCATACAGCCCACAGAGTGGACTGATCAAATCAATTCAATGGTAGAAAAACTGGAAAGTTTATCAGTAACGCTGGACGAACAGAGTGGACTGAGTGAACTTTGCTATAACCAAGCATGCTGTGCCAGATTCTCTGAAGACAATGCTTGGTACCGAGGTTTAGTCACAGAAGTTGGAAGTAATGCGACCATAAGATTTGTTGATTACGGAAACTCTGAATCCATTGTCGGGTCTGCAGTTAAAGATTTGCCAAATAATCTCCATGAAATCCCTCCACTTGCTATACTGTGCTGCCTCAAAGGGAAACCCTCATTGACAGAGGAAGAAGTAAAAGTGCTGAAAACGGAAACACAAGACAAAGAAGTTGATACAGAATTGCTGTCTGAGACTGAACCATTTCAAATCGTGCTGACAGACGACAGTGGCTCCAAGATTTTGCCTCCAGAAGAAGGTCTTGACAGAACCTCTTTACCTGTGGAATCCAAAGCTGCTCTGCCTTTGGCCTCTAAAGCCGACAATATACAGATGCCTAGTAAAATGCCCAAATTACAAG